>CM042405.1:10508424-10563424 GCA_023634145.1 Thymallus thymallus | reverse complement strand
GTTTTATACCAGTTCATATGTGCTCTTCTCTATGTGCACATTCTAAGACTAAAGGACAGTTACCAAGAATGTAAACCATCCCTCTCTCCCTGACAAGTCACACTGTTTTCACATCCAGCTGCCTAAAAAACCTCCGGCAAACAAGAGCAGGCGGGTACAGCCTAGGAGCCCAGCTCTCCAAGCTCCCGTCGCCTTCCTCTGCAGTCTAGAATAATAGTTCCCTCATCCAGACAAAACACAAAGCTTCTCTTTAGTGTCAGGGTGAGTTATGGCTTTCAGGCAACAGATGTTTTGGACAAAAATCTTTTAAAATCAGAGCACCAAGAGTGGGAGTGCACCTCTCTGCTGGACCCAGGCAGGCTAGGCAGGCCACCTGGCAACAGTACGACGCCCAAAAATAGCACCCGTTGGAACACAGAGCAGACACTGATTACCCAACTTTACACAAGGGAAGGGAATTTAACCAAACCCTTCTGAATCAAAGAGGTGCGGGGGGCTGCCTTAAGCACATCCACGTCATCGGCCATGTTCGGTGCATAATGTCTGAAAACACACTTACATCACACTGTCAGTTAAATCAGAGGCTCGTCATTCAATTGCACATAATCAATACTAAGTCGATCTGGTAATGAAAGACAACTCACCAAGACATCAGAATAGCAACACCTCAGCTCTCAGTTTTAACATATACACTGGTCTACCAGGGAACAATATTGACTGTAACACACCGGGGATGACCCAACAAATCAATAACCTGCGCTCTCTCTGCATTCACTTTATAGACAGAATATAAGAAGAGTCGTTATGGAGAATAGAACAGTCTGTGTTCCTCCCTCCTCCCAACACTTATACATCTGTTCATATACAAGGAATAATATTCACTCATAGATATTAAAGCAGGGTACCTAACGGACCAAGAACCTGTGCTCTCTCTGTACTTATTCTATGGATAGAAAAGCAGACGTAGTGGTATAGAGAATAGGATAGAATACTGTAGATGTGTTCCTGTTCCTCCCTCCTCCCGACACTGTTCATATTCCAGCCGGCTGCTGGATGTAGCGGCCCTCTGGTTGTCACAGCGGGCTAATCCCTTTGAGATGAAGAGAGGGATAGGAGAAGCGGCAGGGGAGGCAGAAATCCTTCAGGATAGAGTGTGGAGGCCCATCCCCGCCTCACAGGGATTAGGAACAGGCATTTGCAACATACTTTTAAAATTGCCCCAAAAATGAAATTTTTGCTCTCTACAAAAAGCCGGGGCAATATTTTTCCAGGAGATATGAATGTGGTGTTAGCCAGGGGTTTTGTGGAGATATGGATTGTAGTCTAGGGTTGAGCCCTGCTAGTTATTCCCACTCAGCCTTGTGTTAAAGTCAGAGGCTCTAAGAAGACCCCCCCCTCCCCCTCCCCCATTGACAACCCCAACACTTGACGCAACCTCAACTGCATTGACCTACTTATATGAACTAGAAGTCATTGCATTGGTCAATTGATTACTAGATTTTAAAATGTGTGAGATCACTTGGAACACATATGCTGTAAACATGTACAAATCTGAGGAAAATCAACACATTTTCAAATCAGATTTAGTAGGCTATCATATTTTGAGGAACTTCTCTGATGTGTATTGCACCAGCTTGTACGTTGAACAAAAGGAAAAGGGACCCCAAAGTCCAAAGTTTGTTTCCTTCTGTAATGACCACATACAGTCTTTGATTTAGGCATTCTCCGGACTTGAACGCCATTGAAAACCTGTGGTTTGAATTAACGAGGGCAGTCCATAAGCGCAGACCAAGGATATCAAGGATCTGGAAAGACTCTGTATGCAGGAATGGTCCCTCCCAATGTGTTCTCTAATCTCAAACTTTTTAGAAAAAGGCTGTGCTGTTATCCTCGCTAGGGGAGGGTGCAAGAGTATTGAAAAGAGGGGTGCCAATAATTTTGACCCCTATCTTTTTGAGCAATTGTATTAGTATAAAGTATTCTTGAATTAGTATTCTTTAAGCATCAAATATAGCTCAGTATTTGTATTATTTATTTTATACTGTATTTTTTGCTCATCTTTATCAAGGATGCCAATCCTTTCAGTCATGACTGTATATGACTGAAATATATGACAGTAGCTAAGTTTGAGCAATACAGCTACCCTTTTAATACACATTTATCGACATCCCAGGGACTAAATTGACCCATTAGAGATCCTATTTAAAGTTTTTAATGGAATCAGCATTGCAAATAGCCCTTCTTCACAGAGATGGTCTACAGGCATGTGAAACTAGACTGGCTCTAGACCAGTCGCAGAAATTGCTCCAGAGCAGCGTGAGCTCAATGTAGCTGCATTTGTTCATTATATATATATATATATATATATATATATATATATATATATATATATATATATATATATATAGTGTGAGTCCTAAATGGTACTCTATTCCCTATAGAGTGGACTACTTTTGACCAGAGCCCTATGGGCCCTAGTCAAAAGTAGTACACAGTATAGGAAAATAGGATGCCATTTGAGACGCAGGCATAGTGGAGTTGTGGAGGACTTTCTTCTCCACAGGTCTGATGCCTGCCTTTTAATGGCCTGGCGTCGGGCTGAATCGGACAGAGATCTATGCAGCTTACCCACAGGGAGGGAAGCAGAAAGGAAGCATCCCAATCATAAATATGCCTGGTAAATCCAGTCTACAGAGAAAACATCTCAAACTCCAGCGAGAAACAGTTTGTAGCTCTGTCTACGACCACCCACCAATTTGTTTTTTATTTAACCTTTATTTAACTAGGCAAGTAAGTTAAGAACAAATTCTTAATCACAATGACGGCCTACTCCGGCCAAACCCGGATTCTAACCAAATCAAATCAAATTGTATTGGTCACATACACTGTAGTGACGCCTCTTGCACTGAGATGCAGTGCCTTAGACCCCTGCGCCACTCAGGAGCCTGAATGTATGACTCCCTACACAGTAGCTTCCTACTGAAGACTGGGCATTGATATTCTTACCACACCTTCCTAGAGAGGAGTGAGTAACCACGTTTCCATCCACAGTCATAAAAAAAAAAAAAAAAAAAAATCACAACCGCTGTGATGGAAACAGGAAGTTTCGGTGTCATTTTAAAAATACTGATAATTTGTTCATTCGACATGGTGGGATCTTTTTGTGACGGTAAAATTAATAATGCGGGAAATGCTGATGGAAACGCCTTTATGCGTAAATATTGATATAATAACCACAATATCGAAGTAAATTTTGAGTTACGTGATGATATGGTGTGTGAGGTCCTCCCTATGGCTGTGGCGGTCATGACATTTTGTTAGCGGGTTATAGTCAAGCAAAAGACTCCCGGTCTCACGATAATTTACCGTTAATTAACACAAACAAGCGTAGCATCTCTAGGCCTCCACGCATACAAGCTGCAGATACAGTGCCTTCGGAAAGTATTCAGGCCCCTTGACTTTTTCCACATTTTGTTAGGTTACAGCCTTATTCTAAAATGTATTAAATCTCCCCCCCCCCCTCAATACCCTATAATAAAAACCGGAAATATTACATTTACATAAGTATTCAGACCTCTACTCAGAACTTTGTTGAAGCACCTTTGGCAGCGAATACAGCCTCAAGTCTTCTTTAGTATGACATTACAAGCTTGGCACACCTGTATTTGGGGAGTTTCTCCCATTCTTCTCTGCAGATCCTCTCAAGCTCTGTCAGCTTGGATGGGGAGCGTTGCTGCACAGCTATTTTCAGGTCTCTTTCAGGTTGAAGTCCGGGCTCTGGCCGGGCCTCTCAAGGACATTCAGAGACTTGTCCCGAAGTTACTCCTGCATTGTCTTGGCTGTGTGCTTAGGGTTGTTGTCCTGTTGGAAGGTGAACCTTTGCACCAGTCTGAGGTCCTGAGAGCTCTGGAGCAGGTTTTCATCAAGGATCTCTCTGTACTTTGCTCTGTTTATCTTTGCCTCGATCCTGACTAGTCTCCCAGTCCCTGCCGCTGAAAAACATCCCCACAGCATGATTCTGCCACCACCATGCTTCACCGTAGGGATGGTGCCAGGTTTCCTCCAAACGTGACACTTGGCATAAAAGAAAAAAAAAAAGAGTTCAATCTTGGTTTCATCAGACCAGAAAATCTTGTTTCTCATGGTCAGAGTCTTTAGGTGCCTTTTGGCAAACTTCAAGCGGAGATGTTGCAGAGATGGTTGTCCTTCTGGAAGGTTCTCCCATCTTCACAGAGGAACTCTAGAGCTCTGTCAGAGTTACCATCAGGTTCTTGGTCACCTCCCTGACAAAGGCCCTTCTCCCTCGATTGCTCAGTTTGGCTGGGCAGCCAGCTTTAGTCGTGGTGGTTCCAAACTTCTTCCATTTGAGAATGATGGAGGCCACTATGTTCTTGGGGAACTTCAATGCTGCAGAAATGTTTTGGTACCCTTCCCCAGATCTGTGCCTCGGCACAATCCTGTCTCGCTGGTCTACAGACAATTCCTTCGACCTCATGGCTTGGTTTTTCCTCTGACATGCACTGTAAACTGTGGAACCTTATCTAGACAGGTGTGTGCCTTTCCAAATCATGTCCAATCAATTGATTTTACCATGTGTACTCCAATCAAGTTGTAGAAACATCTCAAGGAGGATCAATGGAAACAGAATGCACCCGAGCTCAATTTCAAGTCTCATAGCAAAGGGTCTGAATACTTATGCAAATAAAAATTTGATTTTTTGTATACATTTGAAAAATATCTAAAAACTATTTTTGCTTTGTCATTCTGGGGTTTTGTGTGTAGATTGTGGAGGATTTGTATTTATTTAATCCATTTTAGAATAAGGCTGTAACTTAACAACATTCAGAAAAAGTCTGAATACTTTCTGAAGGCACTGTAAGAACACATTTCACTCCAAGCATTATGTTTGAGGAGCATGCCCTCGCTGCGCGACAATTACTCAAATTTGTTTCATTTTGGAGTTATTATCAATTATCTAAATCAGTTTTGTTTTATGTTTTTCTGCCATGCGTAATATGCGGTAGGCTATTTTATTGTATAACAGCACAAAAATAATTTCAATTCATGTTTTTTTTCAGGCTTGGGCTCATAAGCCAATGCGTATACATAAGCTCTAATATGTGTATGGGTGTTTTGAATTATTCATCACCTTAGAAAGCGCTGTCCATTTCGTTGTGTTAGGCAACGACCTTGTTTTACACACAGTTTCAATTTCTTCAAATTGATCATCACAGTGAGTGAGTTTTAAAAGGATGATACTCTTTTGATGATTAGTGTTTGATGTGATTTTTGAAAATATTTGCATTGATGTCAGAGCGGTTAGAGGGACAATAGAGCCCTGAGTACCAGGCCATTAGGACTACCAATGCATGTCCAGCTCGTATAAAAGGAGATTACGGTGACTCAATGGTCACATGGAATTTTACTGCGGTCATGACTCATAATACGGTATAATACTGTCACCGCAACAGCCCTAGTCCTCCAGCTACGACTTGGGAAATCATGCAGTTTACTAGACTACATTTGAAATAAGTTATGATGAACTTCACAGGGTGGTGAAAGTGCACGGCGATGAGCTTGACACTGCTTTTAAATAAATATCAAAGGGTCTTATTCTGGTAACGTGATGATTGATGCTTGACTGCTGTTTTACCAAAAAAAAAATATATATTCTCACTCTCATCCATAATAATCTTATAATGTAGAGTAGTTTAAATGCACTGTATCTGCGAGGGTAGGCACATTTGCTATTTAATGCAACAGTTTTTGTGACAAAACTACAGTTGAAAATGCGATGGAAACACATCGAACTTTAGATTTGTATTTGTTATATGAAAACTTAAAAATGAAAGCGGAAAAAGTACATGTGTGCACTACGTCATCATGCACTGATTTATATCTGCAACAAGTCCATTTGGCAGAAACATACCACTGGAAATATGTATATTTTCTTTATGCAGACCAGGAAAGGCATATTTGAAAACTAAATTAGAATATATTGGTCAATGCTACTGTCTGTATTAATCAAACATCCAGTAAATATCATTATATCTGCAACAATTAGCAAAAGAACAGTCATAAGTCATGACTAAATGGCTAAAATACAGCTAGAATAAGTGAACTTTCCCTAAAGTGATAATTTGGTCAACAGTAATACTGTGGGGCTGTGACACTCTCTCCTATGAACATATTCTAATATGTGGATCACATCGGCACAAGATGGTGGCCTGTCTGCATAACTATCCTCAAACAAACCCAGTTTTAAAACAGGACACTGACAAGAGCTTCAAGTCTATATATCAAAACCCTGGATGTCAATATTTGTCCGACTGCTTGTTTGTTTTTAAATCGCTGATATTCAAGTAAGATTTATGTATCAAATATTTGAGGTTATGCTACCATGCGAATCAAGTAGTTGGTTGGTTTACTAAATCAAACAGATAGCTTCAGACAAATTCACAGTGTGTGACTAAAAATACTTTAGATCAAAGGGAATCTTAAAATTGAGAAAGGGATGTCAATATTGTTGGAGATATCAGTTATTTTTTTTCAGTATTCAGAGGAGAGACAGTGTGGTTGATTTTGGAAACATTGACACAATGAAAGGTGGACAGGTCATTTCTGGCCAATGCCCTCTCTCCTCTATAAAAGCTGTGTGTAGTGTTGGTCAGACCCACCCTGGCCAGCGCTCTGTCTCTCTCCTCTATAACGGCGTTAATCTCCTCTGCTGTAATCTTCCTCCTCCTCTCTTGGGCCTTCTGCAGCCGGTCCACAACCACCGCCCTGCTCCGCTCAAAACCCAGAGTCTACACTGTTCACCCTGTTCAGCATCTCCTCAAGGTCCTAACACACACACACACACACACACACACACACACACACACACACACACCAATATATGAATATGAAAAACACATAAAACAAACCAAAACAAAGCAATATGCTACAGGTGATGTGTACCAAATATATCAGTTCTCACATTCAGGTGGTGCATACATGTGTGTATAGGATAGATCTGAATATTAGTAATAACAATATCTTTCTTGTCATGTTTTTTAAGGAGATAATATCAACCTTCTTAAAATAATCAGTGTTGAAATGTGCTTAGCTGTTCTTTGTTCCTGATACCTTTTAATTGGACATTCTGGTGAGAGAAACGTGAGCCCACATGAGCTCCTGGGGGGGGGGGGGGGGGGGCTTACCGCATCACTTTCCTCAGGGTTAATATTCTCCAGCCTAAGAAGAGGGGGAAGAGAGAGAGCCGAAGAGAGAGAGTGGGGAGAGAGAAATAAAGAATTGACAAAGAGAGATAGAAAAAAATACATGTTGGTTAGCTCAATCAGTTTCCTTTCCTCACATCCAATAAATGCGTTCTGTTCTGGGGGTTTTCAGAGTTGATGATCATGAACAGAAGACACCCTCGACATATTAAAAGTGCAACCAGACCCCAGCCATTATTCCCCTAATAATACCCAGTATATTTGCCACAGAGGGAGGAGGACTGTTAAGTTATTAATGTTTACTGCTATATATAACTACTGGGATCAATTGTTCATATGTGCTGAGGCGAGGGGTTGAATCATCTGTAGGTTTGCAGCAGTATTGAGCACCTTTACAGAAAAAAAGACTACTGTAATTACAAAAGGTCCAAAAAGTAATCATATTCACTATATAGTGTACTACTTTTACTAATATAGGGTTAGGGTGGCATTTGGGAAGCACATGTTGTGATTTCCCCAGCAGCCAGTCAGTCGGTCTTCTCCTCTAAGGGAAACACAACAACTCCTCAGCTCATTGACAAAGGCATTACACGGATCACCTCCTATTATAAAGGTACATACTCAATCATAGTGGGGCTGCCACTAAACTGCCTTTCCTGACTGGGAATCTAAAGGTTTAGAACATGCCGTTCCATATTGCAGCTCAGATAATGGGATTGTGCTTGGCTATCAATTACCCTTTCTTTTCTAATAGGAAAGCTGGGACGCGCCTTGAAAGGCATGACGGTACGAAATTAGATTGCCTGGCTATTTGGCATAAAACAAAGCTAACTGAATGCTCTTCATGCCAACCAATAAGTCCAGTCAACTTAAATCATTTAAATAATTATAATAAAAGGTAATATCAAATATATGTAATAAGAGAAAAACATTTGTTTGGCAAATGTTTTATAGTAAATAATACTTTGGATACAAAAAACACCAACAGGATTTATTTTTCAAGTAGAGTGTGGAGCTCACACCAACATACCAAGGCTTGAAATATAGATTTGCTTCCGACAGAAAGTTATATATTCCCTATATTCCCTTAAGTAGAAATGTAATTACTTCTAAAATGCACCAGCAAATATTGCCTGCCTGCCTGCCTGCCTGCCTGCCTGCCTGCCTGCCTGCCTGCCTGCCTGCCTGCCTGCCTGCCTGCCTGCCTGCCTGCCTGCCTGCCTGCCTGCCTGCCTGCCTGCCTGCCTGCCTGCTTGCCTGCCTGCCTGCCTGCCTGCCTGCCTGCCTGCCTGCCTGCCTGCCTGCCTGCCTGCCTGCCTGCCTGCCTGCATCCTTTCCTAGTGGACAATACTGCTTTCAATCGAAAGGTTCTGGTAGTTAAGAACTGACTCCACCACCCGACCAACAACCACCTAAACAAAACAAAAATCACATTAATTAGCCCTCTTCAGACAGGCAGGTAAATATCTGCTGGTCTGAAGGACTTGATTGATTTCCTATACGCCAATAGAGAGAGAGAGAGAGAGCGCCTCACTGCTGTAATTACAGTATTCTTTTTTCTGCAAAGGTACTCAATACTGCTGCAAACCTACATATGATTCAACCCCTCACCTCAGCACATATGAACAATTGATCCCAGTAGTTATATAACCGCCAATTTTCCTTATTGAAAAGCAATTGCAATTTGGAATTGAAATGTAAGTTGCATTCTAAATTGACTGAATTGAAATGCAGTCAGTCAGAGAAGAGGAGAGAGAAGGCAAGTTAGTTAAGCTGAATGGGTTTCAGTGCCAGGGTTGAGGAAAGAAACTTTAATTCCTGAATTGACATGCAATCGACCCCAGCTCTGCGATGTGTTGGGGTATTCCATGTTGTGGTGTGTTTAGTACATACTCAGCTGCCGACAGCTTCAGCCGTTTGGCCCGGAGTAAGGCCTCGTCCCTCCCCTCGTTTGCCAGACGCAGCCAGGCCATCACCGCCTGGTCCCTCTGAGACTGTTAGAGCTCCTCCACCAGGGCTGACAGATGAAGAGTGAGAGTGAGTGAGTGAGTGAGTGAGTGAGAGAGAGAGAGAGCGAGAGAGAGGAGGGGGGGGGGGAGAAAGTGAGAAAGTCATAGAAAGACAGATATAGTAATAGTAAAAGAGAGAGAGATAGATAGAAAGAGAGGAAGCATTGTTATTAGTTTCAGCTCAATAACAATGCTAAGCTCCCTGTGGAAGGAGGTTATTGCCACTGATACACATTGGCACTGGTAACTCCAGTCAAACTAATTTAGTGGGAAAGTGAAGTGGTGTGGTGGTCTCCACACAGGCTGGACATATAGGTGCCCCAAGCAATAAAGAAACAGTCTACATTTTGTCACAACATTACCAAGAATGGTTAAGAGATTGGCCAGTCCTTAACCCTAACTCAATACAAGGTTGAACAAACCTTTTCAAGCCAAAACATGTTCTTGTAATGTTTGAAAACTGTACAGGTTTTAGTGAGAGTGAGCTGTGAAATTATGTGTCTAATGTGTTGCCAAAATGAGTATGAGTTTTGATTACATTGTACTAGGGCTGTCCTCAACCCAAAAAAAAAATCATGTTTACAGTATGTAGGCACACCCTATGTGTTTTATGTGTTTTAATAACATCAACTATATGTAGGCTACTGAGCTTGTCTGATGCTTTAAGCAGACTGTGATTAAATAATTAAAGACACACAAATCAAAACACACAAATGACTCAAGAGGGAGCCAGAGATAGCATAACCAGAAGAAAAAAACTTTCTCCCGCTGCTACATCTCAGATTCTGTCATTACGCTCCCGAAGTTGCTGGTAATAGGCTACACCAGGGGTAGGAAACCGTGCAAGTTATGATTTTCATATGCACATTTTCGTGGAACAGTTTCATTTCTTTTATAATAAAGTCTTCGTATCGCAAAATCATTGTCATGTGATTAATACAAATTATATCTAAATTTAAATGAAAATTTGACAAATCTTAAAGTAACTTATATTGCCATTGCCAACTATGTAAAAATAGCCTACATAAAGCCAACAAATAAAAACATTGCAGTCTGCAGGTAGAAAATATCCTGATAAAAACAAATCACATTGGCTACGCATGTCCTGTCTGCAAGGAACTTTAAACATTGTATCAACTATCAACTTGGTACAGCCAGAAGCTTGCACTAATAAACTTGCAAAATTTTATAAAATATTCTGGGCCCTCAGAGTTTCCCAGACACAGCTGTAGGCTATTTGTGCAAGGTAAGAAGTAATCAGGTAGGCCTATTGTGCAAGGTAAGAAGTAATCAGGTAGGCCTATTGTGCAAGGTAAGAAGTAATCAGGTAGGCCTATTTTCGCATGAAATATTTTTAAAATAGGCTTCATTGAGGAACTATTGTCATTCTCAATGGATGTAAAAACAGTCTTTGTTTACTTGATATTTGAGGTGAAGAAAAATGTACTTTGAGAAGCTCCACAGCTCATTAGTGGTGGTGAGTTTAGACAATCAGAAATACTACATTTGTGCGCAGGCCAGGTAACCTATAGGCCTACTTCTATGCGTAATCAGGTATACAATGCATCCTTACTCAACATTGACAGGAGCACTCCAAACAAAACACAATTAATAAATGGACAACTCCTAAATAAAATGAAATAATCCCAAACTTGTTTCTCACAAGTGTAGCCTAAATTGTGCACTCTCCAAGCAAACAACGTGTCCACTCCGACAATGAGAACTGTAAAAGTCTGTAATAATAATAATAATAATAATAACACTGAATGCATTAACAGAAGTGACGGTAACCAAACAAACATTGTAGATGAGAAATTATGGGGATTTAGGTAAATGTACTACTGGTGATACTGTGCCATTCCCGTGGCCTCTGCAATGGATTAGTCCACTGAGACAGGCGTCAATCAAGACGTACCATGTATTGTTTTTTTTTTTGCAACTGCTCGACAAAAAAAATTCTCGGTCGACCAACAGCCTATCGATCAAACAATCGACTAGTCGACTAAATGGGGTCAGTCCTACATCATACAGAGTTAGACAAGAAGTAAAATAGTCCATCCATGATTGCTTTCATGATGACTGTGTGTAATTCTGTCTGTCCCACTCTTGAAGATACAACTTCTCTTATTGATACAGACTGTGTAGACTGGCAGGGAGAGATTTCCTTTCATCTAACACCTGACCTGGGAATCTAAATTCCTGCGCTGTATGCGATCTGCCTTAAAACCATCAGATTGTGGGATTACCACTGTCTTCAGATCCCTTTGTTAATCCCACTACGAAGGAACCCGGAGATCCATCAACAGCTAATTCCTCTCCTCCCTCACTGAGATGGCTTAATGATAAACAGTGAGCCTCGCTGTAAGCCATTACAAAGTTCAGTAAGAAAATCAATATTGCATTTTAGCTGGAATTTGCTCATTAAACATCCCCTTCCCTGAGCCATGCAAATCATATTAAAATGAGGATGTCAAATAGGCTACACGACACACAAGTTCATTTTATTAAATGCACAATTGGGGCTGATAATTGTCGCTCGATATACTTCTGGTATTTTCTTTAATTATTAGGTGGGTTGAGGAGAGGTCTCTCACCCCCCCAAAAAACAATTTTCAAAAAAAGTTATTTGCTCAGCAAAATTCAAATATTTGTTCAGTGAAGGTTGGAAGCAGTTAAATCAGATTAACATATATGATTAGTTTGTTACAATGTAAGCGCCTTCGTTTTGATACTCAAGTTGCATGTAAAACACATTGATAATTGTTTGCCACAGTCAATATCTTTCATCAGGGTTAAAATGACATAATCAATGGTCAGATAATATGCTTTCTTTGAGATGTTTTCATCCTCACGGTCTGTACTGTATTGTCTGTACTGAATGACGTGTCATTTGTCATTCCTGTACCCAGCCGCTTCACCCTGACCCCTCCTACCTCCAGCCTTCTCTCAGGCCTGGGGTTTGTCCCTCTCCTAGCCTCTCCCCCCTCCATACCATACCTCCGGCTTTCTCACAGGCCCGGGCCTCCAGTTCAGCCTCCAGGAGCTCAGCGTCCACCAACCTGCTCTCCCGCTCCTTCTCTCTCAAGGCCAACTTGTCCTGGATCTGTCGGAGAGGACGGAAACAGAGACAGTTGGCCAGGGTAATTTCTATGCTAAGTAGAATATTAAATTGAAAAATGTATTGTCACTACCAATGACGATTTTTGCATTCATGAATTGGATTAATGAATTGAAAATGACCGCAGCCTGTGTCCAGACATATTCACTAACTATCCTCACTCACAGACAGTAGCATAAACCTCATGTAAAACACCAGATAGACACCCAACTCCATCCTGTATTTTTGACAACATACTAAATAAATGTTGTTGTTTCACGGGCGGTGACAACAATCCATTTAATAAAATTAATATTATATAGATGATATGCTCTCTCAGGCATTTCCTAACAAATTATACAATGGAGCTCCTATAAATCTTGAGAGAGTGATATTTTACAAGGTCTAGTGATAGATTGAAATATTTCGCTCCGAGTTGGCGTTTTTTCCTCACGCACTTTGAAAACATGCCTCAGTCGAGTCCTCGGAGTTGGCTCTCACGACTCTGCCAGCAAAAACAGACTCTTGGGAAATGTTCCTGACAGAAACAGCTACTTGCAAAGCAGAGGCATCAATTATAGCCGTTTCAGAGGGCCTCTCCGTGGCTACAGCCTCTCTAACAGCCGCTCAGCTGCAGAGGAGACAGCCTGTGCACAGAGGGACTCAGCATGCTCCAGACCAAACACAGGACAGTGTTGGGAAAAAGCATGTGGACAGACAAGCGGAGTGGACACTCAGTAGTTGGAAGCTGTGACGGACACAACACAATAAGGAGGAAGAGGACAGCGGCAGTACATACCTGGTACAGTAACCAGGAGAATATACAAGGCTAATATGATATCAGAACTTACTGAGCTATGGAAGCAGCATTTTTCCAATTCATTCATTTCTTTTTAAAGAGGTTATAGTCTTGAAATTGAGGCTTTCCATACTACCAAGAGTTTTTCCTTGTGTGAAATCAATTTCTGCACTTTATATTGAGGAAATACAGAACATCAGACAAAGGATATCTGTCTCTCAAAGTTAAAACTGTGAAAAAACAATGCAACATGTTTTGCATTTAGTTAGGACCTGTATCTAGCTGGGCAAGAATCATTCTACATTTCTGCCCACCTCCTTATTGAGATCTCTGAGTGAATTCAGCTCCTTCAGCAGGAAGGTAATATTCTTCTCTCTGTCCAGGACGGGGCTTTGCTTTTTGGAGTCAAAGGAACTGCTACTAACTTTATCAAATACACAGGGGATGCAATTTCCAGTCTTTCAGGCATATTACAGTGTCTTTATTTACTCTGTTATATTATGCAAATCATGCAGTTGACCTTTAAGGTAATATTAAGGTATTACCGCAGTGTATTGCCATGTAAATGACTTCCCTCTTGTAGCCAGGAGTATGATTAAGTTCTTATTAAAGCTGAGAATGCAGCAATGCTAAATAATATATTAAAACATTTCATATCTATCATAAGACCAACAGATAAGATGCCAAATCATGTGACCATAACTGAAGATCTTGACAAGAGGACAAAGATACAGTGGTACATCTTTGTTGTAAAAATAGGTAAATCAGTCTGGAACCACTCGTTACCAGACCACATACATACGGCCACAAAGAGGCTACATAAGAGGCTACATTGGGTGATGCTGTATTTATTATATCATCCAATATCGCCAAGTGCTAAAGTGGATACAGACACTCCTTCATATGTCTGTGTTTCTGGTTAAAGGGTCAAGTTCTAACTTTTATTTTTTTTGCAAATCACCTATTGACGTCAAGCCTATTCCCCTCAGGAGACTGAAAAGATTTGGCATGGGTCCTCAGATCCTCAAAAGGTTCTACAGCTGCACCATCGAGAGCATCTTGACTGGTTGCATCACCGCCTGGTATGGCAACTGCTCGGCCTCCGAACGCAAGGCACTACAGAGGGTAGTGTGTACGGCCCAGTAAATCACTGGGGCCAAGCTTCCTGCCATCCAGGACCTCTATACCAGGCGGTGTCAGAGGAAGGCCCTAAAAATGGTCAAAGACTCCAGCCACCCTAGTCATAGACTGTTCTCTCTGCTACCGCACGACATGAGCTACCGGAGCGCCAAGTCTAGGTCCTTAACAGCGTCTACATTTCACTGTAAGGTATACACCTGTTGTATTCTGCGCATGTGACAAATACAATTTGATTTGAGATACTATTGACGTATTAACAAAGTTAAATAACTTGGTTAAGCGTTAGTTAGGATTGGGCTCTAAGAGAGCTTTATTGGTGAGCTTGGCTGGGGTCTTGACAAATGAGGTGTCTTCTGTAGACTGGAGGACTGCTGTTCGACCCCTGGTTGTGACCCTCTGACCTGTAGCCGCCCTGGGTGAAAGGGCTCTGGCTTGAGGCCCTCTCTTCCTCCATCCTGCCTGCATCTGGAGCCCTGTGATGGGCCTGGGGTGAAAGAGATCTCCTATGGCGAGTCTGAGGTGATGGAGATGTGGAAGTCCGACTCTGTTCCACAATGGGTCTTAAAATACTGGGGAACTAAAGTTAATGATGCCAGTTAGATGCCATGAAGCTTAACAGGGTACAAATGCTAAAAACATAAGCAATGTTTGGTTCAATATCTTTTGCAAGTTGGGAATAAAATTGTAACATCGTCCACTGTGCAAATTATGATGAAATGCTTAAATTAACATGTGGAAAAGAAAACAGAAACATTAACAGCGTGTGAATAGAAATAAAAGATCCTCAACACCGTCCATGACAACATCCTCAACACCCTCCATGACAATATTGTTCCACTTAAAAGCCCAGTGAATTATGAGCTGGTGGAATAGCTATTTTCTGTTCTTTTGGGGAGGGGTGAGGGGGATTCTCAAGGAAACGGGCTGGCTATCGTTCACAAGGGAATGCAGAGAGGCTGAGTGACTGGTACTGGCAGAGAACTACATGGTGCTCTGTCAATGTTGGAGCTAGAGAGAGAGGGTGAGAGACGAGAGAGAGAACAGAGAGAGAGAGAGAGAGGGGAGAGGGAGAAGAGAGAATGAAAACAGAGAGGGAGGGGGAGAGCGAGGGAGAGGGGGAAGAGGGAGAGAGAGAAGTGGGGAAAGAGAGAACAAAGAGAGAGAGAGTGTAACATGCAGTGTAGGCATCAGACAAATACTAGAGCCAGTCTGCTAGGATCTTTAGGCTAGTGATTACAAGTAACTGTTCAGTAACCAACATGGTAAAGTAACAATCAATGCTTTCAAGTCAAATTCTAATGCCCAAGCCTGATAGAAAATAAGCTAAAATGCTTTTAAAAAAGTCATAATCAAAAAGGTAAATTTGTGATTCTGTCAGCTTTGCATAATGTCAAAGAAACTTCTTTAAGGTATGATTGCTTTACAAGGTACAACTTGACCCCCTGGTTCAAGTGTTGCATGACAAATGACTTCTCTTTACTATTATGAAATATACATTAAGAAATAAAACAGATTAATCGCTTCAGCATCAATGCAATTCAAATGGCGTCGATTTCAAACAAACTGGTTGAAAGAGCATCAAATGTTGTTCTTTTTTAAAGCAGCAGTCCGTTATTTGTGTTAATAAATGCGTTGTGATGGAGGATCCCAGGCCTCAGCATTGCCCTGCCAGTCCCCCACTATGTCCAAAAGAAGCTACAGCTTAGCAGTGACAATTATTTTGTGAAAGGTCAGGTTTTGAAGTCTAGATCAGGGAGGTCTGCCTCCTCATCATAGCTTTGTTGCCACGGTCCTTCTCTCTGGATTGTTGCAGACAGTTATCAGTATTCACTTTAAGACTTACCGGTGCAAACAGTAAATTCAACCATGAATAATAACACCAAATGGGGTTATATAACCCCTTTGTCGCACTGCAAATATGTTACTTTTCGGGATACATTGATCCTAAACGTGGGTTGCTTCTTAAAAAATCTAAAAAATCTCACAATCCCAAAAAGACAACTGCCCCCACCAAGTATAAGTGCCTGTTTAAGTTAGTATTTCACTCAGAAATGGTGAGGGCCTGTGTTTTTTAATCTGACAGTGGATGGCCCTGATCCGTTTCCTATGGGAAAAACTGAGGAAGATTCTCCTTTCAAGCCAGAGCAATATCAACTCAAAGACTGGGAGGCAAGGAGTAGATGTGTTTTATCTGGTATATAGTGGAAAAGTCAAGAAGACATATGATAAGGAGGCCCAGGGCTCTTGCTTGCAAAAACCTATCCTTTCGGAGTTTCTTCCAGGCTCGCTCCTGATATCACAGCAAAACGCCACTCTGCTCGCCGTCAAATGTCATCTGCTAATAACCGTACAGGCTGTAACATTAATAGCTGTTAGGCTAGCAGGGTTTGAAGTGTTTTAGCTACAGCCCAAATGTATATTTGAGCAGAGGAGCTGAATACATTTATATATTAGCAGTGTTTTGTGAAGGGTAGGTAAATACTCTGCTTATCTGTCATTGTCATTCCAACCCGTTGATCTAAATAGTGGTAGTGCCATATGATTGCGTACAGTCTAGGCATCAGTTATTAGATGGCAGAGTGACACCGTGGCTGGAGGTGATTTACACATGTAGATAAATGTTTATGTATCGCATGGAACAGAATTTACACGAAAGCAAGCATGTAAACAGGCAGAGAGACCCGGCCTCTTGGATATCTGCAGTCATTTACACAGCCTGGCAAATAATGAAGTTCCAGTAGACAAAAAAGCCCTATCATGTGCTATTACAACACACATACATACAGCCAGCTCAGTACCCAAGCACTGAAGAAAGATACCCATTCACAAAATGTGTGTTTATTTGTCTTGACAGATAGGACGACTGGAAGATGAATAATCAAACAAGATGTCAGATACATGGTGGCCAGTCTTTGTCAGGCACCTCTGGTGCAAAATGATTTGATGTTGTGCCCAAAATGGCTGCCGAGTCAGTACTGAAATAAAGTAACATAAAAATGAAAGGAACGTACTGACAATTTGGACAACTGAAAATTCAATGAAAGCAAGATTTCACATAAATTCAACATTAACTCAAATGAATTCAACATGATTTAGAATCTACTGATAATATACATTGATATTACAGTGCATGGATGGGTTTGGTAGAGTGAGTATAGTTGAGTATGGCCTGAGCTCAGATGCTGAGGTGGGCCACTGCAGTAGGTAACAGGGACTACGTCCCAAACGGCACCCTATTCCCTACATAGTGCACTATATAGGGAATAGGGTGCCATTTGAGATGCAGCCATGGATTTGACAGGCGAGTCGTGGGTCAGGGAAAAGAGCATGACCTCCCCAGTGCTAAACCAAGCAACTCTTAACTTTTCAACCATCTTTGAACTGGAAAAAGGCTCATAGCGTAATTTGACAGGACATGTAGTAGGTCTATTTCTAGCCATTTAAAAACAGATTTGAGTCTGAATGAGGGCTGAAGGAAATATGTTAAGTTAAATAAAATGCAATGAAAAAAAAATACACATTGACAGTGTACAGTATACACAATCCACGTAATTGTATCCGTAGACAATTTAGTTTTTGCATTCAACTTTTAACTATTGTTGATAACAATTGCTTAGGATTGACAATACCCAACTCAAAGATTATTACAGTGATAGACGTCCCATTACATTACAACTCATTTTTAAATTGTCACATATAAGCACGTATGAGCGGATGACAATAATTTGACGGCATCTTTACCCAGGTTGTGTCAGCAGCGTACTGGGAAGGGCAGTCTTTGTTTCGGCTGCTGAAAATAATATAGAAAAATATGATACATTTTTTCTTAATTTAACCATTTCAATGGAAAAATGGTGGAAGCGGCGAGAAAAGGCACTTTACAGTACGTTAGCTGGAGGAAAGGTTAGTATTAATTATAGCCTGTCAATATGATCTCAGGGGAACCTCAGAGGCAGAAAGAGGATCTTTAATAACCTCCCTGAGTATAAAACAGGACCGGGAGCTTTAATTTGCAGAGTGAAATGGTGCTTTATTTAAGTCATATGTCATCTCAACTATCCCCCGATTACTCCACTGTGTACCGTTACTCTACCTAACAGTTGATCAGGGTCTAATGAATGCTGGCAATTAACAAATCATAATTCTGTCACGCAAATATAATTGAGTGCTTTTAGCTATCAGGAAAGTAAACAGGCGTTTAATACTGCTCAAGCCCCGTATCAGATCCTCCTTACTCGTTAGGAAGCCCAACCAATTAAAGTTCAGCCTCTACTAAGGTGTAATTAAATGATGGCTGCTAAACTGGTTCCCATAAATGCAAGTTAATTCATAAGCAAGCAACAAATACACTGACTGGAAGCAATTAAGGGAAACATTGACATTCACTGTCTGGCGAAGGGAGAGGAAGGGAGCCTGTTGCTCTAAGGCAGTGTGTGTGTGTGTACACTGTAGGAGAGGACTACCATCTAGTGGTGAAGGGCATAAGATAAAAGACTATTAGAATACAGACTGACTGCAGCAAGCGACTTGAACAGAACACCTCCAGACGCAGTGTGGGAGCTGAGTTAGCATTCTGAAGGTGGGGTAACTTCAGAGGCACACTGTGGCTTCTATGTCTTACTAACAATTAGCCTAATCGAGATACAATCAATGAAGAATCTCCAGAAAGGGCTATTGAAAGCAGAAGTGTCTCTATTAAACAATGTTTCTAGAAGAGGTATATGGTTGTTGAAGGACAGATAAATAATGCTCCTTTCAGCTGTTATAATTATAAAAAGCTTTGAGTTAGGAGGAAGTTTGTGGGTCCACATACAACCGAGAGTTTGGGTGAAGGAGACCTAGAGACAGGCCCAGGAGAGGAGGGAGAAAGAGAGATTGGAGCGAGGGAGAAGAAGAAGAAGGAGAAAGCTCTTGGAAGGTTGGATGCTTGGCAGGTGGGTGCCCTCTAGGGCAGATGCCAGTGGAACGTTATCCCTGCGTTGTAAGCCAGAACACACTGCTCACACACTGCTCACAGGCTATTCAGCTCTGACACAGTGAGGCGTGAACGGACAACTGGCTTTTTGTGGGAGAAACCACAGGGCTCCATTAATCCCAGTGATAGACTCTGGGCAAAAGCTAGTGTTTTGGGGGAGGATTTGATCGAAAGAGAGGGACTTTTGAGCTGGTAGGTATGGTAGCAGTGGTAGTTATGGCTAAGGAGATTGGTAATCCTTTAACGTGAACATAGGAAAGTAGCTTTGATAAATGAAAAGCAGAAAAACACAGAGCATATAAACCTGACCTTTTGATGTTCTGATCATTTTGGTTTAGGGGGGGAGGAACTGAGATGGGATTGGAACAGGAAAGGGCGCATGACGACAAAATAAACATTTTATTGATTGACGTGGGATTCCACACAGTTAATCATCAACGACTTAAGCCTAATGAAATTAATATGATCCAATAATCCACCCCTCCCCCCCAAAAAATGTTTTATATTTATCTCCTTTCATAGAAGTTTGACACCACGACATGAGAGTTGGGAAGTTGCTCTTTCAAAGCAACAAGTTGTAATTTGAGGAGGGAAATACAGACTTGCTTATCAATGAATAAATGTGAACCAAATCAATCCAATAATCACCCTATAGTCACCATAGTAAATCCATTCATGGTGATTGGTCATTATAGTACGGCCATTCTTTGTCAAGATCATTATTTCCCCACAAGGTTGGGCGCTGTTTTTGGTTTCATAAATAGTATGCATGCTGATCAGTCATGGTACAAGAGCCTGGTATTGTCAACAAAACCTAATTGGATGCATTTAAAAAGGAGCCCTAGAATTCATTTACTATTGTTTCAAGAAAAACAAAATGGATGCAACAATGGAAACAATTGTGAAAGAGAGCTGTTTATCAGTAACCTAATAAAATGATCTCAATGACAATAGCCTTTGAATTATGAAACCCGCTTTATCCCTCATTTCAAACTTATATATTTTTCTTTGTCCTTTACTGTCTTTGAGATTTTCATATTCTTTCATTGTAGACTTTGAGCTAATTGCCTCTGTGGGCTACTTATTATTCATGTACAATTATTGCAGCGTAATGTCTTTAAATCCTTTTAAATGACCATTCATGCGTCGCATTCATTGAAAATGCCTTTGAAGTCTGTCACAGATGGAATTCTTCAAAAGGAAATATCTCAACTCAATCTCAGTCGACCAATACAGGGTTTTGCATCCCCCCACCCACCACCTAATATAAACACAATTCCATTCATTTTTTAAGCTGCATTTAATACATTTACTGCAGCAAAAGTTTCCAGATTCCACAGTCTTGTCATTGGTATTCCAGCTGACTTTATGAATATTAATAACAGTGTTATCCTGATTAAATGGGATTCATACAAAATCCCTGTGAATCTTCCAGCTCAGGCCTCACATCTACTCACTATTCTTTATGAATTTTGATACGGTCATTAATCTGGAGAGGAACTTAAAGCAGGTCTAATTGTGCGGCGGCATGCTTATGGTTTTTCGTCCAGTAAAATGCAGATGGATGGAGGATGTAGGCCTATTTGTTGGTTTAGATAAACAGACATCTTACGGGATGGAACACTAGCACCTGGAGAGGGCACCTGCTGAGACAGTTGATTGTCATGGGCTGCCTGTTGGAAGGCGTGGACATTGTTCCTATTTTGCTCCACAAAAGGCCCATCTACGGCATATGGAAAGTTAACTACACTTTCATTTATGTAGTTTATTGATTTGACTATTGCAATAACAGTGTGGTAACATTGTAATAACATGTATTTATTACTGCTAAATAGAAGTAACAACACATTTCTAATTTGGATCAACTGATATGGAATCACAAGTTTCATGTTTACCATTCCCAAATAAGTAAACGCCAACAGATTCTTTCTGAAACATACTTTCCAACTTTCAACAACATTTCACAGGAAACGTGTCCACAAAGGCTTCTAACATAGCCTAGGTCTACATGCCAGTGCTACATTTTTGGACAGAAAGCAAAAAAAAAAAAAAAAAACCAAACAGATAATTTGTAAAGGGTATTTCAAATAAAAAAACTAATCAAACATTTTAAAAGAGAGGTGAGTACAAGGTTGAATTCCATGGAGCATAGAGCTAGCCAGGACACATTTCAGCTTTTGTGCAGTAAATGAACTTTACACCTTCCTGTTCCATATTTCATCCAGCGTCAAAACTGACAAAACTCTGAATAGACAAGCGAAAATAATCCCTTAACTTGAGGACCTCTGAATGTGCAAATATTGATCTGCGTGTAATATTAACCATTATAAATGGGGGGCAAAAAGCGAGCAGGAGGATCAAAGAGGGAAAATAAAGGCTGGCCATGAGTAGTGACACAGAGCTTTGTGTCAAAGTAATTTCTCAGCCACTACAGGTGACAGCCGCCCAGTGCCCTGCCTGAGACAGTGACATAGCTAGCTATATTTGTTCAAAGGGCAAATTTGTTAACTTTTAAGTGACATACAGTACGTCAAAGGTTTGGACACACCTACTCATTCAAGTAGTTTTTCTTTATATTTACTATTTTCTACATTGTAGAATAACAGTGAAGACATCAAAACTATGAAATAACACACATCATGTAGTAATTCCAAAAAGTGTTTAACAAATCAAAATATATTTTATATTTGAGATTCTTCAAAGTAGTCACCCTTTGCCTTGATGACGGCTTTGTACACTCTTGGCATTCTCTCAACCAGCTTCATGAGGTAGTCACCTGGAATGTATTTCAATTAACATGTGCACCTTGTTAAAAGTTATTTGGTGGAATTTCTTTCCTTCTTAACGCGTTTAAGCCAGTCAGTTGTGTTGTGACAAGGTACTGGTGGTATACAGAATATAGCCATATTTGGTAAAAGACCAATTCCATATTATGGCAAGAACAGCTCAAATAAGCAAAGAGAAACGACAGTCCATCATTACTTTAGATAGATAGGTACTTTATTGATCGCATAGGGGAAATTTCTTTGTCAAGCAGCTACGAAAAACACAGGACAGGTGCAAATTGCCAGAACGAAATACACAAGACCAATACACGATACATAGTGCAGCAGTATGAAAAAGTATAAAAATACAAGAAGTATGGAGTGCAAAAAGTTATAAAAAGGCATTGCATAGTATGAGTGAATGACTGAATATGTACACTATACATTGTTATAGAGTGTTAGGTGAAAAAAAATATACAATTATTGCAAGTTTATATAAATACAAAATATTTGCATGGTTAATTATACAGGTCGACGGCAGAAAAAGATACTTAAATAGCTAAAAGTGCGTATGATATAAATTAGGGTAATAATAGTTTACTTAATATACAGTCTGTTTAAATGTAAATTAATATTTGCATGGTTAAATTAACTGTACAGGTAAATGACAGGAAGACATACTTAAATAGCTAAATGTGCGTATTAGATAATTTAGGGTAGTAATAATAATAATAATAATAATAATTCCCTTCTTTCATCACATTCCCAGTGGGTCAGAAGTTTACATACACTCAATTAGTATTTGGTACCATTGCTATTAAATTGTTTAACTTGTGTCAAACATTTCGGGTAGCCTTCCACAAGCTTCCCACAATAAGTTGGGTGAATTTTGGCCCATTCCTCCTGACAGAACTGGTGTAACTGAGTCAGATTTGTAGGCCTCCTTGCTCTCACACGCTTTTTCAGTTCTGCCCACAAATGTTTGTTTCATCAGACCAGAGGACATTTCTGTTTTGGAGCAGCGGCTTCTTCCTTGCTGAGCGGCCTTTCAGGTTATGTTGATATAGGACTCGTTTTACTGTGGATATAGATACTTTTGTACCTGTTTCCTCCAGCATCTTCACAAGGTCCTTTGCTGTTGTTCTGGGATTGATTTGCACTTTTCGCACCAAAGTACGTTCATCTCTAGGAGACAGAACGCTTCTCCTTCCTAAGCGGTATGATGGCTGCGTGGTCCCATGGTGTTTATACTTGAGTACTATTGTTTGTACAGATGAACGTGGAAATTGCTCCCAAGTATGAACCAGACTTGTGGAGGTCTACAATAATTTTATGAGGTCTTCACTGATTTCTTTTGATTTTACCATGATGTCGAGCAAAGAGGTACCGAGTTTTAAGGTAGGCCTTGAAATACATCCACAGGTACACCTCCAATTGACTCAAATTATGTCAATTAGCCTATCAGAAGCTCCTAAAGCCATGACATCATTTTCTGGAATTTTCCAAGCTGTTTAAAAGGCACAGTGTATGTAAACTTCTGACACACTGGAATTGTGATATAGTGAATTATAAGTGAAATAAATCTGTCTGTAAACAATTGTTGGAACAATTGCTTGTGTCATAAACAAAGTAGATGTCCTAACCGACTATAGTCTGTTAACATGAAATCTGTGGAGTGGTTGAAAAATGAGTTTTAATGACTTCAACCTAAGTGTATGTAAACTTCCGACTTCAACAGTAGCAAGTCCAGAGTTGTATTATTCCTGGTTGGGCACTTCACGAACTGTTTGAACGTGGGCAGTGTTGAAAAGAGAGAGGCATGGTTAAAATCCCCAGAAATGGCAAAAAGGCACTGGGATGCGTTGTCTGTAACCTCGCGATAACATAGTGGATGACGTCACACGCTGTGCTTGCGTCAGCGGAAGGCTGGATGTAAACAACAACAGCACAATAACAGCAATGGCTGCAGTGAATGTAGTAACCAAAAAAGTGTTGAACAAATCTAAATATATTTGATATTTGAGACTTTTCAAAGTAGCCTGAGACCAAATAGTATGGTCTCAGGCTAACGGCTAACAGCTCAATGTCCGGGCTACAAAACTGTTCCTTAACAGTAATATTGCTCGGATTACACCATCTGTTGTTAACTAATAAAGCCAGCCGTCAGTCAATCTGGAAAATTTCAATAAGTTTGAAAGTTTATTCAAGTTTAGTCGCAAAAACCATCAAGCGCTATGATAAAACTGGCTCTCATGAGGACCGCCACAGGAAAGGAAGACCCAGAGTCCTCTGCTGCAAAATAATAAGTTAAACCTCAGAAATTGCAGCCCAAACAAATGCTTCAAAGAGTTCAAGTAAAAGACACATCTCAACATCAACTGTTCAGAGGAGACTGCGTGAATCAGGCCTTCATGGTCGAATTTCTGCAAATAAACCACTACTGAAGGACACCAATAAGAAGAAGATACTTGCTTGGGCCAAGAAACACGAGCAATGGACATTAGACCGGTGGAAATCTGTCTTTTGGTCTGATGGGTCCAAATTAGCGATTTTTGGTTCCAACCGCCGTGTCTTTGTGAGACGCAGAGTAGGTGAACGGATGATCTCCACATATGTGGTTCCCACCGTGAAGCATGGAGGAGGTGGTGTGATGGTGCTTTGCTCGTGATTTATTTAGAAGTCAAAAAGGTACACTTAACCAGCATGGCTAACACAGCATTCTGCAGAGATACGCCATCTCATCTGGTTTGCGCTTAGTGGGACTATAATTTGTTTTTCAACAGGACAATGACCCAACACACCTACAGGCTGTGTAAGGGCTATTTGAAGGAGAGTGATGGAGTGCTGCATCAGATGACCTGGCCTCCACAATCTCCCGACCTCAACCCAATTGAGATGGTTTGGGATGAGTTAGACTGCAGAGTGAAGGAAAAGCAGCCAACAAGTGCCCAGCATATGTGGGACCTCCTTCAAGACTGTTGGAAAACAATTCCAGGTGAAGCTGGTTGAGAGAATGCCAAGAGTGTGCAAAGCTGTCATAAAGGCAAAGGGTGGCTACTTTGAAAAGTCTCAAATATAAAATATATTTAGATTTGTTCAACACTTTTTTGGTTACTACATGATTCCATATATGTTATTTCATAGTTTTGAGGTCTTCACTATTATTCTACAACATAGAAAATAGTGCAAATAAAGAAAAAGCCTTGAATGAGTAGGTGTGTCCAAACGTTTGACTGGTACAGTACATTTAAGCAATAAGGCCAGAGGGGGTGTGGTATATGGCCAATATAACTTGGCTAAGGGATGTTCTTAGGCACGACGCAACACAGACTGCCTGGATACAGCCCTTAGCCGTGGTATATTGGCCATATATTAGAACAGTAAAAAGTAATATTTTGTCATACATGTGGTATATGGTCTGATATACCACAGCTTTCAGCCAATCCGCATTCAGGGCTCGAACCGCCTGTTTTACAATTGAAAATAACAATGTTCTAAGCTAGACAGAGAACCAACGATTGCCGAGCAAAATACTGATTGACAAATTTGTCATTGTCTTACATCAGACAGCGTAAGTTTGTTTGAGGTATTAGCGTCACCATTTGTTGGAAGACAATGCATATTTGCAAAGTTGACAAAGAAAGGGAAAGACTATGTAAAACTTTTAGTGTAATAGTCTACATCCATACACTAAAGCTTCCCAATTAAACCACCTCACTAATCATTGTTGTTGAATGTGTGCCCACACCTTGATTAGGTCTATACCTGGGCTTAGTGCCTTTCTGAGGGGAGACTGGGAGCCCTGAGAGGGAGGAATTGGACCATGAGATCTCCAACTATCGGAGGCTCAGTGATATTGATAATTGAAATGAGCCCTGGGGAAGAGGGGAAAGCATGGTGAAAGCCGCGCACCACTGCAGATCCTCTGCTGGATGGATCCATTCTGGGTGGCAGTCTGTCTGTCATCAGGACTGGAAGTCTGATCCCCCAGCATTGAGGAGGGGCGAGGAGG
Organism: Thymallus thymallus; assembly: GCA_023634145.1. Lineage (NCBI taxonomy): Eukaryota > Metazoa > Chordata > Actinopteri > Salmoniformes > Salmonidae > Thymallus > Thymallus thymallus. Next base: position 10,537,407 of record CM042405.1, on the reverse strand, counting down.
TATGACCTGTAGAATCAGCCGGGATGAGTGCCTGATTTTCAGAAAAGATCCAGCTAATTTTCTGCAAGAAAAAGTCGGCAACCAGGAGGCTTGGGGAGAGCCAAGGAAGCAAGCCCAGCCTTCCCAATCCCTTGGAGGTGACAGCTGTGCAGAGAGAATAACTTAAGAGCATGAAGCCCTCCCCCTGAATATCTTATCACACTCAGGAGAGAAAACAGCATCACGGTCCTTTTGTACTTACTGCATCGCTTCGATTGTTAAATCAGGATATAATGACAATATCCCTGGTTGAAAACGTAATCGTGATTCCAAATCCTCTGCCAATAAAGTGACTAGGAGAAATAGTAAACCCCTTCACAAGCGCTTCATGGAAAATGCTGCAGAGCTTCAGTATGCACATTAGGCCTAACAAAAAGGGTGAAATTATGCTGTGATGGTAACTTGAAATGTACAAGTATGGCTATGTATAGTTACTTCATATCAAATCTATTAGAATAATAGTGAAAATAGTCACCGCTTACCAGTACTTATATTGTAAGCTCTTCAGAAGATCTGACAACCAGTGACCGAAAAGCCAAGATTGAATGTCAATCCTGTTTGTACTACAGTAGTGCTGTCGAACACCATTTATCCAAACACACCGTTTACAAAGTGAATCAAGCTTGGCTAAAAGTACATAAAACAACCTCTCACAATGTGTAAGGCCTTAGTCACTATTAAAGGAATTGTTTTAATTCTTAATAATGTTGGACGAATAAAGATGACACATCTTTATCAGCTAAGCTAACAAGAGAGCAAACACAGAGCAGATAATCAGATTTCAAATTAATGTCACTCACATAATCCAATGTGCTTTCTCTGAATTACAGCGATCGCATGCAATTATACAGCCAATGCTTTGAGTTTAACAGGCTTTATTGGGAATGTAAAGCCTGAATAATGACAGGATCTATCAACCAGAGGGTTAACTACTCATGTCCAGATCTAGTAAGCCAGAATTTTTCAATCTCAATCTTTTATTACAGAAACAAATGGCACCATATTCACTTTATAGTGCACTACTAGAAAGGGTTCCAAAAGGATTATTTGGCTGTCCCCATAGGACAACACTTTATGGTTCCAGGCAGAACCCTTTCTGGTTCCAGGTAGAACCCTTTTTAGTTCCAGGTAGAACCCTTTTTAGTTCCAGGTAGAACCCTCTGTGTAAAGGCACTAGCACTTTAAAACTGACTAAATCTGTGTCACCTAACCAACTGAGGGACTGGTCAGCAACATCCCAGGGATGAATAGGGAACCGGAGGTTGAGGAACGCTGCAGTAACCAACTGACTGTATTCCTCTCCTCCTTACTACGCATTCAAATAAACTGCATACTGTTCTATGCAACATGTTCAATTATTCCAGTTATAAGACACTTGTTTGTTTAACATCCTATACAAAATGATGAATAATATTGTAATCTTCCAATTATTTTTCCACAGGAGGAGACCAACCTCGGCTCATCCCTAAGTAAATAATAAGTTCTGGCATATTTGTCTACATTCGTTCTTGTTTGGAAAAGAAAATGTCCTTTTTCCTTCACACACTGTATTAGAATGCTTGTTTCAGGTAATTGATCAATTGAAAAATCTAAATCAACATGGAATCAACTACATTTGTCTCTAGCTTGATATCCAGATATCTTCCATGATAATAATGAATAAACTGCAAAGAAATATATATATTATTCTAAATTGCGCCTAAGTTCACACTTTTTTGCCACGGAGGTGGTTAAGCGCATAGTTCTAATATGTAATTCTATGTTTTTTTATTATTAAAAAAATGATCTTTACGCCTTTTTCATCATATCCAATTGGTAGTTAGTCTTGTCCCATCGCTGCAACTCCCGTACGGACTCGGGAGACAAAGGTCGAGAGCTGTGCGTCTTCGGAAACACGACCCCGCCAATCCGCACTGCTTCTTGACACATTGCACGCTTACCCCGGAAGCCAGCCGCACCAATGTATCAGAGGAAACACCGTAATCTGGCGACTGTCTTTGTGCATGCACCCAGCTCGCCACAGGAGTCGCCAGAGCGCGATGGGACAAAGACATCCCGGCTGGTCAAACCCTCCCCTAACCCGGACAGCGCTGGGCCAATTGTGCGTCGCCTCATGGGTCTCCCGGTCGCGACACAACCCGGTATCGAACCAGGATCTGCAGTAACGCAGCTAGCACAGGGTTGCAGTGCCTTAGACCGCTGCGCCACTCTGGAGCCCTGTAATTCTATGGTTTTAAGTGCAATGTATCATGTTGTATCATAGTAACAACACCAAACAAAGCCTCATTGTAACTGACAGGGTTGTGAAACCAGTAAAGAATGGTGTGTGCGTCACAAGGACGGAAATGTTATTAGTCACTCTTCAGAAACTACTGAGGGAGGGTAGCTCTGGTCGGCAGTTTCACTCTCTATTCACCCTTCTCTCTATACCTGCAGGGTGCTATAGTATGACTTCCACAGGTTAGGGTCCCAGATTTAAACAGTGAGTGAGCTTACATGCATAGTCAGATTAATAGTTTGACAAAAACGTGTACATGCTTTGCAAGAAGAACGATGTCCCTAATAATCCTGTTATCAAATTATTATTGTGCATGTAAACATACTCAGTGAACACGTTTACATACACTGATTTCATGTGTCCATGTAAACAGGATTATTATGGAAATTGTTATTAGAAAGCATGTAAACATTTTGATCTAATAATTATATTAATCTGACGATCCACAATCATCACATTATTGTGTGCATGTAACCATACTCAGTCTTCTTTATGTGACTGTTAGGCTACTCAGTAGTGAAGGGCCAAGTCAGCAGCACCCTAATTGAACATCATTTTGGACTATATACATTTTAGCCTAACTCATCTGCTTTTAGGCCCAGAATACATTAGGCACTAAATTTCAATGTGAGGATTCACTATGTGTACACACGCACAATGATTATTTTAGTACTAAAGGAGGACTCTATACTGGGATGTTGTTTTTTGTTGAGAAAATCCCTCTACTAACATGCTTTTAAATAGGAACTTTTGCTATGCGCTAGGACTGAATCCAAATGAAGCGCTTCGGAGAGGATGAGCAATGCTCTGGCTTCAACCTGTCCTTTAGAATGACCAGCAGGAGACAAGTAGTCCAGCTCTAGAATCAACACTCAGTCTTCGTCCCAAATGGCACCCTATTCACTACATAGTAAACTACTTTGACCAGGACCCATAGGGAATTATGTAGGGAATAGGGTGCCATTTGGGATGCACAACCTCAAACATTCCAGGATTCTTTCCAAAGGAAAAATGTTTCAGTGACTAAGATGCCTTGCTATAAGTTGTAGCTGATAAGTGAGAAAGAAATGTAGGTAGGTGGGGTTAAGGTTATTAAAAATGGTAAAAAGTAGTATGGATTTGAAGACATTAAATAAACCTGCCTTGCAGCACCATAGTTCTTTGCGGAGCTCCTCTGGGGGGTGAATTTGTCTGAGGGCTAGGGCAGTTGTTCCCAACCTTTTTCGGTTACTGTACCAACTGAATTTTGCTCTGCCAGTAGTACCCCTGAAGTACCCCCATGGGCATTTTACCAGTAGGCCTATGGTCTCATTATTCTTCTCAAGTACCCCATATGGATAGGCCAAGTACCCATAGGGGTCCCTAGTACCCCTGGTTGGGAACCACTGGGCTAGGAGGTGATCACATCAGCACAACCAACCAAGCCTACCTGGGTTCAAATAGTATTGGTTTAACCCACGTCCGACAGCAGCAGCACAACCAAGCAGTCCTCATTAGCACTTGATGTTTGAGCATGGGCCACAGCAGTGACCATTTTAATTGCTCCCGTGTTGAAACAGTTCTCAAAGCATCTGTGGTTCAGTGCATGGCCAACTGTTTTACTCATAGGCTGTCATCGGGTGTGTCGCCAGCAAACCCAACCCAGCGTTGCTGGTGGTTGGGGTGGACTTGCAATGCAGAATTTGCATAATATTGCTGCAATGTTATTGAGAGCCCCAGCAGGGACTAAACAATAGGCTGCTTGCTTGGTGAATTTCTTCCAACTCCTTCACAGGGCATTGGACTGGATACCATTCTCTTCCCAGCAGGATATCCATCTTCACCAGAGATGCTTCATTCATTTGAGAAACTACTTTCAACAAGGAAAGTTAAAGCTATATCACACATAGGAATTGTGTATGGGAAATGCTTATAAAACATGAATAACTAAATAATGAATCTGCTTAATTTAGTGAACCACAAAATCATCCAAAACCTATACAACAACAATGTGTGTGGGAGAGTCTGTTTGTGTGTGTGTGTGTGTGTGTATGTGTTGTGGTCTCTCCCAGATCAGAATAATCAACACAGTCACTGTTTTAACAGTGCCCACCCTGTGTCTATTCCCTAAACCAACACAGGGAGACAAAGAGGGACAGAAGCTGAGGAAACCCTGTGCCTGTGTGCCTGCTTACTGCTCAGAGTGAGACCACCCACTTAGGGAGCAGAGCCGACTGTTAGGCCACACCACACTCAATTCCAAGGATTTCAAATCAGACCCACATGGAAGCCCAAACGTACCGATAGCCTGTCCCTTGTCCCTGTGAAGTGCCCCGGTGGAGGGGGGAAGTTAGTGAGAGGCTGGGTGGGTGTTGGAGGGACCTCGCAGAGGGTTGGGAGTGATGGGGGAAGACTAGAGGCCACACGGTTTCTTCCACACTGCCACCAGCTGCTGTTAGGTTTCACTGCCACTACATTTCTTGCCTGGGAGGCGGATACTAAGAGTGAGAGAGTAGGAGGGAGTAAGGGTTAGGGCAAAGGTCGATCCACCTGCTAAGAAGCTCTTTCTGGACTGTAGCTTTCCCTGTTAAATTCAACTCCCTAGTAAACTTTACATTGTTTGTTATTTGACCCGGTCTTGAAGGTACTTTAAATTTTCTGGTGGGGAACAAAAGCAGTCAGTAGACAGATATCCAGGAATTAGACATACCAGACTAGAGCTCTAAAAGCTGTCTTTTGGATTTGGTGTGTTAAAGCCACAATCTACAGTCTGTGTTTCAGCCCAATGCAACAGCAGCCCTGACACTATATTTGGTACAGAACAGGCTAGCTGCTTCGTTGGGAAATGTAACTACTCTCAAAATTAATAGACAGAGCTATGACTTCATATTGAACATCCACTTTTTGGTGGTCAAGGCAAACAAATATTAAATCAATTTACATATAATAATAAATAGGCCTAGCCTAAGCTGCATAACTAACTACCTTTAAAAAGTCACAATTCTTTTGATCTCTGATAAACCACATAACTTCTATTGCGGTATTTATTCAGCAGATTCTTACCATTTGCAGAACAGAACAAGTTAAGTTAACGTTTTTTTGACACGTAGGAACCAGTCTTCATTATTTTTTTACTGTTGCTTAACTATGGATGGACACAATCATTTGAATAGAACGCGGGATAATCCTCAAAGCATATTCATATACCAAGACAAGTTAGGATATTTGATACCTATTCTTCCACTTGCGTGAGTCAGTCTCATTAAAGTGAGTCAGACAAACACAGACACCACGCCGCAAAGCGTTTATTGTTTTTTTAAAGAGAATTAGGGATTTGTTCGTAGGCTTACTGATGACGAAAGGCTGCTAGTAGGATCGGACAGAGCTCATCACGGCTTGCGGACTCCGTAGAAAAAGGTTAGTAACTAAAGATTAAATGAACCCAATGCCAGTTAAGACTTGATTGAGACACTGCAATGTCTCACAGAGGTTGAAGAGGCTGGGACCAAGAAGCAAGTCTGCCTGTCAGCCGTGTGTGTTTACTTTGTCTGTGTATGTCCACAAGGGTTTGGGGGTGTGACGGGGTACCCGCAGGGGCTCAGGACTGACAGATAGCTGACATTAATTTGAGCTATGATGCTTCCAAGTGTACTCTAGACAAGGTGCCTGTCACAGACAAGATGACACCTTCCTCTGAGGCTCTTTACATTAGCTAATATCAGGATCTGTGTGCCGCTACATCCTGCTTCAGTCGTTGGGCTCCACCCTCCTGCACTAGGATGTGGTAGGACAAGCAGAGTTGGAACAGGATACAGAGGCAACTCAAATTAACATAGAGTGGATACTGTTGGGAATTTTCATATTCAGCTGTAGCCTCTACTGTGACAAGGTAAACACATACCTGGTCACCTGGGGTCAGTTCTTCATTGCTGCACTATATTCTAATTGTTTTTGTCACCATCTGTCATGCAGCAATCCCCTTATGCTTGACAACCACTGGTGCTTTCTCTACGAAAGGATACATTTTATTACTAAAATTACTTTGTTAAACACTTCACACTGTTAAAGTAGGACTCTACCACCACTATCACATCTCTATGGATTAATACAATCTGCAATAATGACTTATAAAGGTTTGGGAAAATATGGAGGCAAATATTCAATCAAGTCAAATAAATGGTAATAAATTCACGTTTTTTGGCAAACATATTTGTTAAGTTCAAAGTAACTACCTGTGCCTATACAACAACGGGCTCCCAGTTTCCATTCTATTTATTTTTAAGAGTAGCCGCAAATCAAGGACAATGCAACATTTTCCTGTTTGTAGGGAGAGTTTATACAATTGTCGATGAATGTAATAGGCCAGTTCAGAAAACCTGTCAGTCACACCCACAGTAAGGAACACTTCAATAGGCTTGAAAACATGCTTTATTTAGGTTTAGAGGGATGGTCTTCTTCCGGGTCAGTTTTCCTTCATACCAAATAAATTCTCAAGCAACATTTTGAAATGGCAAGTGTGCCCTCTGGAGGAGACTCAGGCCTAAAATTTCAAATACATGTATTTTTTTCCTCTAACAAAGCTTTTTGGTCATCCCTTCCAACCCAATCACACTCTCTTCTGAATTAAATTACACCAAAAACATCCACGCAAGATAAAATTCTTACTCACATTGGTCTCTAGTGTAAAAAGGAATGTACGGTTTCCTCTGGAGTCTTTGAAAGTCAGTGGTGAAATACAAAATGCACATTGGCTGAGTTAAGGTCTTATAACCGCTGTTATTAGGCTACACTTCAGAATGTGTTCTTGATTCCCTTATGGAGTGGACTCACTATAAACACTCTGGTTGTCTTACACCATCTTAACACAACAATTCAATATGGGTAGAACAACATATTGCATCGTTTCTAGCCTGGTTTATCTTACTTGAACATTCTGACAACTGCTACACATCCACCCTCACAAAAGATCAACAATAACTACAGGGGAAATAGTATCTGACGTGTAACAACGGCTTAGTAAACAGAATACAGATTTTAACTTTTTTTATTTACCTTTGTACATATCAACGAGGGAGTCTGAGTTCCTTGCTGTGAGTCCATGACAGACTGAGTTCCTCTTCACTCTCAGGGAAGCAACTCTCCCTTGGAATTAATGAGAATTAACAAGTTAGAATCTCCTCTGGGTTCCATGAACTCTGTTAAGAGAAGAATCCCAGACTAGTTCAGCTCAACTGTGAGACTTCACTAACTTCCTCTCAAGGGTTTTATGGGACAAATGAAGCAGGTCATATGCTTCCCAGATTATTGTGTGACTAATCTCCCTCACAATGTGCCCTGACTAAAATGGGGGGGCCTCAGATTTACACTACATGACCAAAAGTATGTGGACACCTGCTCATCGAACATCTCATTCCAAAATCATGGGAATTAATATGGTATGCTATAACAGCCTCCACTCTTCTGGGAAGGTTTCCCACAAGACGTTAAAACATTGCTGCAGCGACTTGCTTCCATTCAGCCACAAGTTTAGTGAGGATGGGCACTGATGTTGGGCGATTAGGCCTGGCTTGCAGTCGGCGTTCCAATTCATCCCAAAGGTGTTCGATGGGGTTGAGGTCAGGGTTCTGTGCAGGCCAGTCAAGTTCTTCCACACCGATTTCAACAAACCATTTCTGTATGGACCTCGCTTTGTGCAAAGGGGCATTCATGCTGAAACAGGAAAGGGCCTTCCCCAAACTGTTCCCACAATGTTGGAAGCACAGAATCGTCTAGAGTATCATTGCATGCTGTAGCATTAATATTTCCATTCACTGGAACTAAGGGGCCTAGCCCGAACCATGAAAAATGTCTCCTCCACCAAACTTTACAGTTGGCACTATGCATTGGGGCAGGTAGCGTTCTCCTGGCATCATCCAAACCCAGATTCGTCCATCGGACTGTCAGATGGTGAAGCATGATTCATCACTCCAGAGACTAAAATCAAACATTGAAACAACCTTTTATCATTCTGACTGTCAACTTGTAGGCTATAATTTCTAAATTACAATCTGTTGAACTAATGGCATACATGATATCAACTCAAAGGCCAAGTAGGCCACCAAGCTGTAACAAACAATGGGTATTTATATAGTTGCAGCATGGCAGCTTTGCTTCACTGAGAGCTCATTTTCCAAGCTAGATATCTTGTGCTTAGCTCATTGTAGTGCATTTCTAACATTGTAAGCTCTCATTGTTGTAGCCATCAGCCAACTATAAATCTATCACAACGCTGTATTGATCCTGAATAGCTATGGACTGTTCAGGCACCGCAATTGCAATTTGATACATATCCATGACAACACTTCTCACAGCATTTCAAAGAATGTCCTGGTCAAATTAACAGACTCTTCAACTTACCTGTCATGAACAGCCAATGGGAAAGAAGCAGGCACTCTGTCTGTGTTGTACCACAACCTGAAACAGAATCTGTGTTTAAAGGAGACGTTGGAAAAGGTTGATTTGGCGCATGCGCAATTGGTCAAAAACAATACTTTGATTATTTCCAGACAAGGCATTTTTTTCCAGTTGAATGTAACTGTTTATTTAGACCTTTATTGGAAGTACATACTGGCTGGGACGGCAGTAATGACGATAGTTGATCAGCGAAACGCCATTCTGACGTTTTTAAGCTTGAAAAGCAGGGGAATGACAAGTTGAATGGCTGCTTCCAGGGCTTAAAGGACAACCTTTAAATACCCACACCTGTTACTAATCAGTGTGGCAGACTTCAACATTTCAGTTTTCACATTCCTACCAGTTCCTCTCAAGGCATTCATTCAGCAGTGCCCCAGCCTCAATGTGCACATTCTCCACTTTCAAGTGTTACCACCAAGACAACTGTCTGTGCCTCTGCACCAGCCTCCTGATGTGCACTCTGAGCCTCCCAACGTACACACTCAGCATCAAGGACACAACAAATTCCAGCCTTCAGATGTGTACCGGCCTTCTGTGCCCTATCAACTTCCAGTGCACTCAATCTCTCATGAACTCTGAACCTACTGTGCAGTTTCACCAACAACCACAGTCCTACCCAGAGTAGCCCCCCAGTGTGCTACCCTCCACCTTCTGCAGCACCCTATCAGGCCCTTCAGCAGTATGGTAGACCCAAACCAGTTTTACCAGTTTAATACAACTTTGACGTGCCTACTGCGCACTAGTACCAACCGTCCGACCAATGGCTATTCCCAGTAGTACCAACTTCCACCCCTCAAGTGGCTCCACAGAGACCAAGGTATTCATCCCGGATAGCGGGACCTTCCTTACAAATTCATTTTACGAAGATCCTGAAGAGTTTGCTATGTTAAGAATGGCCCTTACAAACCTACTACCAAAGGAGGAAACAGAGAAATACAAGTACCATATCCTCCCAGATCACCTGCACTTGGTCTCTGCCCACCGCATGGCCCTAGCTTATGCTAATGACTCCCAGCCATACTCCTCAGCACTAGCAGCACTGGACCAGAAGTATGGCCAACCCCATCACCTAGTCCTGAGGGAGATCGCAACCATTCTGAACCTTCCCAGAATCCACCCAGTTGATTCAAGAGCATTCAGTAGCTTTGCTGTTCGAATCCACTCACTGGTGGGGATGCTCCACGCATTCCAGCACGGCGAGGGAGCTGCTGAGCTGGCCTGCGCCTCCCATGTTCAGCAAATCCTCAGTAAGTTATCAGTAGAACAAGTAGCCCGTTATGCCAGTCATGCTCGCAGAACCAGGCCAGGTGTCCAGTACAATTCTTGTGGCTGCAAGATGAAGCAGCGTGTCAGGAAGTTTCTGCCCAGGTTGCTGAGCTCCACCAATGACCGCCAGACATTCTCCAAGTCCTCATCCAGTGTTAGCTACAATCCTGCATGGTTCCTACTCTACCACCAAATCCTCACCCACCAGACGTTCTTCCACATCCCCAGCTACCGGTAAGACCGCTGGTGGACCCAGGCTCCTGTGTCTCTACTGTGATTCAAGGGATCATACCCTCACACACTGCAAGAAGATGAAGGGGCTCAGCGCAGAGAAAGTTTAGGAGTGGTTTAAAGACAAAGGCGATGTTGGAGATGTGCCAAGCCACATAATGCTTCATAGTGTAACTTGAAGAAACCCTGCCCCAAGTGCCATGCCATGCATAATGTCAACAACAGAAAACCAGACTTTAGAGTCTTCTATGTCAAACCACAAAGCCACAACCCCAAAGTACTCTTGAAGGTTGTTAAAGTCATCCTGAGTAACAAAGATCCCCATCTTGTGACTTATGCCATCCTTGACGATGGCTCAGAACGCACACTGCTACTGTCAGCTGTTAACAAGCACTTAGGGCTAGATAGGGCGGAGACAGACACTAGAGGGAGCCACAGTGCACTTTGAAATCTCTCCCCAACAACAAATTCACCATCCAGGGTGCATTCACCTTCAACAACTTAGCCCTAGTACAACAAAGCTACCCAGTAGATAAACTGCAGAGATGCCACCATCACCTCAGAGGCCTCTCTTTGGGTCCCTACTCCAAAGTTCAACCTCTCCTCCTCATCACTCCAATTGAGCATGTTTGCTTAGGTCCACCAGGGGCACCAGAAGCCTTAAAGACTAGGATTGTATGGACACTCCAAGGGCCTACCCATCTCCTAGACCAGTCCACTCCACAGCAGTGCCTGCTCACATCCTCACCTGCTCCCAAAGCTGACCTACTCTACAACATAGAGAATGTATGGCAACTTCCTGATCCAAGCAAGATACCGAAGCCATGTCCTTACTAGACTTCCAAACCAATCGAGTCACCATTAATGGAGTTGACCGCTATTCAACAGCCCTTCTTCGCACTAAGACGGCACCCCAACTCCATGCCCCAAAGGAAGTAGTCATGCCCATCCTCCGACATACAGAGAGGCAACAAGAGTTGGCTACCATCTACAACTAAGAGGTCATGAAGTTGGTTAATGCTGGCTACGTTACCAAACTCAACACAGATCAAGTAGATGAGCCCACCAAATAATCCTGGTACAGCCCGCATCACCTCGTCAAACACAATGGCAAGCACCGAATGGTGTTCAATTGCTTCTTGCTGTACCAAGGACAATCCTTCCCCATATTTAAATACCCACACCTGTCACTAATCAGTGTGGTAGACCTTACATTTCAGTTTGTAAGTGTTTTGTTACAAGCAGGGTTGCTATGTCCACGGTTTCACGGTTTCTACTTCTAAATTGCAGTGCGGCCGCCATGGCATTTCTCTTTAAAATATATATATTTCACTGTGACCTGCTGCTGCTGGACGTTCCAAGGATTCTAAATAGCATGGACCTACTTTCAATCCTTTTTCCATAAAACATTAACGAGCTAGAACTGATGCACATCAAGAAAGAACGGCGACAAAGCACTGGAAAGCGACTTAGGCGTTTGGAGGTGGTTTAAACTGCATTTTAATGTCGACTTTGCTTATGGAAAACCTTGTCAAGCAAAGGGTTTTACCATGCGCATTTCTTGGGTCTCGAGTGCTGCAGGAGTGGATATTTTACAATTTCATAGAATAAATGTTGAAATTATTTCACTGGAGTCATTGGAAATAATTTTCTAACACTTGTGTAGCCTACCTGGAGCTGGCAAACAGATTTAATAAATAGCCTATAACTTCAGTTTGTTGTTGTAGCCTTGTTATTATGCAATTATTAATGCCCATATTTAGTTAATTCAATTGGAAGTTATCAATTTTGATCATGGTCACAGCTCTATACAATTGCAGATCAGCTGCTGTTAGAATGCATTAGATTGATGGTAACAGTCGGTCAGATTAGACTACGGGTAAAAAAACACTGGCTGGAATATTCAGTTATTTTCCATATTATTAATATTTGATTCAGTTATTGAAATTAAGACCTCATCCTCAGTAGCCTACTGGGCAACAAACACTTCTTACCTCGAAATCACCTCGCTATTCATGTTGAATAAATTAATCTGCTAATTTGAACTAAGCAAGCTGCTAAATCATTCAGTTTACATACATCTTGCCTACGCTACTGTGAGCTATCTGAAATGAGATGAAGGCCTACCAGGGTAGCTAACCAAACCATGGCAAAGTTGAATAACAATCATAAACCCAGATTTTAGTCAATAGTCTATTTATTGCACATTATAACGGCACAATTACCAGAAAATAGCCTAACATTAATTTTTTGAAGAACCTCCAAGTGTTTCTTGAGAGGTTGAGATTGAGATCCTCTGTCCAACTTTCATCACTCAAACTCTCCTGTCGGATTTATTTGAAGTTATGCACATGCGCAAAAGGGATTTATTATAATTGCAATAATTATGATGAGAAACCGAATTTTGCTTCTTAGGTCGTTACAAGTTAATACTGATATTCCTTCTTAATTCACTCGATAACGTTAAGGAAAAAGGGTTAGATAGATGTGGCAACTCCACTCTTGCAGCAAAAAAATGAACACCCACAATTTGGGAACCACTGTTTTAATGGACACACCACAACATTAGCCCTAACTCAAACCAACAGTTATGACAAGATAGTCATTTTACCACCGCAAGTCTTATCAGTTTTTACAATGATGTTGGGGTCCAAGATCATGACCCAAAAAATTGTATCTTTCATAAAAGTCTGGCCTGTGGTTATGGGGTTCACATGGGTTTTTTAAAGTCCTGAATGAATGCTACACCAGTGTTTTGATGCCCAAACTCACACCTCGATCACACCTACAGGGTCATTGCGCAAAATGGTACGCAGCATCATCTGGATATATGTGCAACAAAAGTTCAACATTCACACCCTGATCACAACGACAGTGTCACTGCATTTTACTACACCAGAAGTACATTCATTTTCAATAAATCCAACGTATGCACCACAGAGGACGCACTGCAACTGCCTCTGTAACGCAATGATGCAAGGCGCACAAGCCACGTCTATTTCTATGAGCACAAGCACTGTTCATGACACAAACTGTTCACATCCGTTTGCAGGTTTAAAGCCTTTTTCCTGCCATTCTACAAAATGTAGTCATGGAGTACAAAGAACCTTCTGCAGTTTCTTGAAATCGATAAAATGTTGCCATGCCTATTTATGTGATATTTTAGTGACAAACAAATAACAACAGTATATGTGGGCTAAATAAACTAAATAAAAAAATGTTAGCTGACATGGGCTAGTTGATCTGGACATTTATGACAAGTTATAAAATAGCTATCTAACGTGTGCAATGAATAACGTGTGCAAAGAGGAACTGATGATGCACTACCCAATTTCAAAATTGCACCTTGTGCATTCTACTATTACAACTTTTAAGAGTAAGTTTAAAGCTGGACAGAGTTCCTTTAAACATTTTTTTTTTTTAACCGCACTCCCTGGGGTACACCCTACAGTTTGGGCACCACTGGGCTACAGTAACATTATAGAAATCAGAAACCAATTGTGTTGTACACTTTCTTGATATAGAGCATATTAAGCTCTACATATAGACATAATATTGTTATGGCATGTTACTGGCATGCCTAAAATACACTATATATACAAAAGTATGTGGACACCCCTTAAAATTTGTGGATTCGGTTGAAACACTCACTAACGAGTTCCTCTGGAAGCAACGTCAGCACAAGAACTGTTCGTCTGGAACTTCATGAAATGGGTTTCCATGGCCGAGCAACCGGACACAAACCTAATATCACCATGTGCAATGCCAACAATCGGCTGGAGTGGTGTAAAGCTTGCTGCCATTGGACTCTGGAGTGATGAATCACGAATCACCATCTGGCAGTCCGACGGATGAATCTGGGTTTGTCGGATGCCAGGAGAACACTACCTGCCCCAATGCATAGTGCCAACTGTAAAGGTCGGTGGATGAGGAATAATGGTCAGGGGCTGTTTATCATGGTTCGGGTTTGGCCCCTTAGTTCCAGTGAAGGGAAATCTTAACACTACAGCATACAATGGCATTCTAGACGATTCTGTGCTTGCAACTTTGTGGCAACAGTTTGGGGAAGGTCTTTTCCTGTTTCATGACAATGCCCACATGCACGTTGAGGTCCATACAAATATGGTTTGTTGAGATCGGTGTGGAAGAACTTGACTAGCCAGCACAGAGCACTGACCTCAACCCCATCAAACACCTTTGGGATTAATTGGAACGCTGACTGCAAGCCAGGCATAATCGCCCAACCTCACTAATGTTCTTGTGGCTGAATGGAATCAATATCCCAACATCTAGTGGAAAGCCTTACCATAAGAGTGGAGGCTGTTATAGCATCAAATGGGGGACCAACTCCATATTAATGCCCATGAGATGATCGAGAAGCATGTGTCCATATACTTTTGGTCATGTAGTGTATATCAAATAGTTAACATGGAAGCTATAACCAAACCCTAACATTTAGTTCGTGTGGCGCTTGTTCTGCACAAATTTCGAATCTAAAAACATTCTCCCAGGTGCACAAATATCATAAAATGCATCCGCTGCTTTCTCAGCCGTGAGGGTCAACCTAGTTAGATATTAAATGTTAGCGAACAAATCTAGATAGCTAACTAACTTAACTGAAAAGTAGCGTAGCTATTTAACCATATAACGTTTATTTTCACATGACAATTATGCGTTACCTTTTTGAAGCACTTACCACAAAATCAGAAATGTAACCAGAGACAGGATTATCTCTTAAATCTTTCAACTAACTCATGTAGCACACCGCTATTAGTACAGTCCTTTCTGTGGAATTTAGGAAGTTTTACATTCCATTTGGAATGATGGTGTTTGTTGCTCATCTTTTGTCCACCAGGGAGCAGTCGAAGTAAAGTCACATATGGTAGGGTGGGGGGGACTTTCTACTGCTGAAGTTATTAATTACGGCTATTTGCAGGTGGAAATGTAGCCAGGATTTATAGTAAACTGCTGAACTGTGTTTACCAGCATATTTCCCAATACATTTATTCATTTTTAAATTAGGTTAAACATGGAAGGCTATCGTATTTTTATTTATTTATTGGTATTCATACCGTATACATTCTTCCTGTAGATATTAAATATGTAAGATTCCGTTTCTGGTGAGCGTCAAGTGCACTTTATTTAAATGTTTACCTCTATGATATGACACTCCACCTCAATAGGTGGCGGTATTCAAGCATGTTCAATGCGGCTGCAGTTTTGTTGAACATAAAGCCATTTTCTTGTTGGTTGGCGAGTGACTGGGATGTGCTGAAACACATCAGACGGAGTTGTTATAAAGGCTTTTTGAAGAGTTTTTACCACAATGAGTTCAATTGGAACTGGGGTAAGTTTGATAATATACTTCTCCATCTTTTGGTATTCTAGCTAATAAAATGTTTGGTAACTTGTTAGCCCCGGCTCATCTTAGCCAGGCTAGCAACAAAGTTAGCCAACTTGCTAGTTAGCTAGGCTACTGTAGTTAGCTGTGACTGCTCTGCTAGTTTTCGGTTTTAGTAGATAACTAGCTAATAACGCATTTAATCACGTAATTCGTTTAAGATCTATAATCGTATATAGTGGTGAAGTATATTTTACATTGGTTACTGCTACCTAGCTGTTCTTTCCTTGCAGTACTACTGTTATTTTGCTACTAAGCCATGTTGTCTTGCATGCTGAGTCACTTGAACTACAGGCTAGTTAGCAATGCTGGCTATCTAAATCGAAATTGAAACCAATTCAACTGATTTGGTGTTGGATATCGGTGGCTCTCCTATCTATCAACAAAGTTTTGATTTCACATCATGATATATACAAGTTAGCCATTGTTGGACCCTTTCATTAGCTAGATTGACACACTAACACCTGCACTTTCAAATGGGTCAGTGCTGTCCGGTATCCTTGGGACAACCCTGACCTTAACCTTTTTACATTTCAATGTATGGACGTCCCAAGGAGCCTAGATTGCATGGAGTCTTTCAAATGGGATTACTCTTATCATGAAGTTACTTCCATGTTTTTGCTAGCCATTACTGTAAAAGGCGACGCCAATGAGTATGGTTTAGATTGATGTAGAAGTATGAAGCCTGGCAGTTCCTGTCAATGACACATGTATGTTATATCAACAGCAGTGGCCATCAAAGTATAACACCCAAATCTCCCTTTCCAGTATGACTTGTCTGCCTCCACCTTTTCCCCTGATGGAAGGGTGTTCCAGGTGGAATATGCCATGAAGGCAGTAGAAAACAGCAGGTATGTGATCCTACCCTCCTTGAATGTGTTTTTTGAATGCAGTACCCACATGATGGAGAGTGACATGAATATGCACAAATTTATTTTTTTTGCACTCATGTCTCATTTTGTTGGTTCTTGTTCTTTCTCCTTACAGCACAGCAATTGGGATCCGATGCAAGGATGGGGTTGTGTTCGGTGTCGAGAAATTGGTTCTCTCCAAACTTTACGAACAAGGCTCAAACAAGCGTATATTCAATGTCGACCGTCATGTAGGGATGGTATGTATTCATCCACAGTATATACAGGTGTGGTGTTTACCAACAAAACTGATGCGCATGCAACCACATGGAGAAAAAACAAACAACAAAGGATTCAAATATAAGCTATTTCTAATGGAAATGTTTTTTGAAAACATCAAGAAATTTACCAATTGTACTGTATATGGTGTTTATTTCAAATACATAGTTACAGTTGCTGGCTAACCCTAGCCACATTAGATAGATAGATAGGTACTTTATTGATCCCTGAGGGGATCTTTGTCAAGCAACTACGAAAAAAAACACAGGGCAGGTGCAAAATGCCATAGCATTTTCAGCTCATGTAAAGTGCTGATTCAATTAGTAACTCAATTAAAGTGAGACTCAACAATATGACGTTCCGATAAGCGCAATGCAAGATGGTGGTGCACTCAGCGCATGGGCGCGCTTCACGCTGCTGCAATGTAATATTGGTGGGACCAAAACAACTTGAGAAGTTTAGCCTCACTCCTAATGGACGAGATCCTCTCGGGACGATGTTGGGCAATGAAACAACGGAAGCCATTCATTTTCAGTGGAATAAAAGCGATGACAAGCGACGTGGCCAGGGGACTGTTGGGCGACGTAAATATGGCGTGGGAGCGTGAATAGGGCGGGACTTAAGTTGGAGAATTCTGAACTTTATGCAAATACTCTGCAATATCGCGGTGCAATTGACCAATTTGAAGCTTACTATAGCTTCCAGACCCTACTGGATTGGCTGTTGATACCTAGCATGCTGTCTGCTTGCTATCACCCACATGATGAGCCACTCTGGACGAAGCTTGCGCGGCTAGGCGAAGCATCGCTAGTTAGTGGATCTTGGTCGTAACATAACACTCATAGTATTTGCGCTGTCGTCCCGACTCTGCTGTTTACTTTGTGCATTGCTGAATCTATCTTTAACTTTGTTACCTATAGGCAGTGGCTGGACTACTGGCTGATGCTCGATCCCTGTCTGAGGTGGCCAGAGAGGAGGCCTCCAACTTTAGATCCAACTATGGACACAACATCCCACTGAAGGTAAAAATAACTCTGATACTCTTGATCAGTGTTTACATCAAACTCTTCCTCGTGTACCCAGATCCACATATTCGGTCTGTTCCGTTACAGTACTACCCCACCTGAATCAACTGGTTAACCATGTGACTGTATTAACCTGTTTTGTCAACATATTTTAATTTAACCTTTATTTAACTAGGCAAGTCAGTTAAGAACAAATTCTTATTTACAATGACGGCCTACCTACAGGGTCAGCCCCTGGAGCAAATTATGGTAAAGGGCCTTGCTCAAGGACAGGTTTTTCGGCTCGGGTATTCAACCAGCAACCTTTCGGTTACTGGCCCAACGCTCTAACCACTAGGCTACCTGCATTTTCCTTGATTTGAGATTAATTACATATAATCTCTCTTTACAGCATCTTTCAGAGAGAGTGGCCATGTACGTCCATGCCTACACGTTATACAGTGCGGTGCGGCCGTTTGGATGTAGCTTCATTTTGGGTTCTTACGATCAAGATGATGGTCCTCAGCTGTACATGGTTGACCCCTCTGGAATCTCATATGTGAGTTATTTTTTGGGGGTGTTATCCCCAAACAAGCTCTGTCATTACTTTACACATTTAGGGACGGTTTCCCGGACCCAGATTAAGATTAGTCCAGGAATAAGAGGCATTCTCAGTGGAGATTTGACCTTGAGCATGTGGCTTAGTTAACCTATACAATGTATTCAGAAGGGAATGTTGATCGGTTGCGAACATTAACGAAATCTATATCATCGTGCAACCTTAAATTATGACCAGAAATTTTTAACATTAGGTGTTGTGAAAATATTAGATGACCACTTACACATTTATTTTGCTTTATAAAGGGTTACTGGGGATGTGCTATTGGGAAAGCCAAGCAAGCTGCCAAGACCGAAATTGAAAAGCTTCAGGTAAGAATATTAATTGAGATACATTTCTTAAGACGAGAAGATCTTGCTTAGTTGTTTGACTTTGAGTTTGTATACCATTGCTATCATCAGATGAAAGACATGACCTGCAGGGAGTTGGTAAAAGAGGTGGCCAAAATGTAAGTGTTTTTGTTTGTTTTATTAAACGAACACACCCACACTGTTGTTCACTCAGGAATAGCCTTCAATCAAGACACCGAGTATTAAGTTGCTACTAACATGTAATGTTGGATGTTTGTTTTGTAGAATCTACATTGTACACGATGAAGTGAAAGACAAATCATTTGAGTTGGAACTCAGCTGGGTTGGAGAAGGTAATGCTGTGTACATCTGTATATGACAAATGTAAGTTGTGTACCCTGGTCTAAGCCACCACTAGTGCACCGGATTAGCAGCTATTGCGTTTGTTTTTTAACAAACTTGTCCCTGGTTGTGAGCAGTGTCACACATTTAAATCTAACAGTTGACCCAGCTCATAACAAAGTGATATATGTGCAATAATGGGTTATGATTCTGATACTCAACCCTAACCAGTTTTGACTAGCTATGGTCCATTTAAATTGATCGCAGGTGATGTTCTGTGTGAACTGAGTAGTGTAATTTATTACCTTTATTTCCCACCAGTGACAAATGGAAAACACGTGTTGGTCCCAAAAGACGTCAGGGAGGAGGCCGAGAAGTACGCTAAGGTATGTACCACGACCACCAGTAATTCATTTTTATTTTGCATGGCATTTCTGTGACCTATAAGGTTCGAACCAAGAATATGTCTATGGTTTGAACTCAAGTCTCCTGTGCACCACAAGACTACGTTAGCCTGCTGAGCTAAAGCCCAAGCTTTATCCCAGAGAGCTAATTGAAGTATTCAGGTCCCAGGCAAGGTTACCAATCACGTGAGAATGGTTCACTGAACCACTTCCATTATCTGTCTTGCTGGTGTCTGATTCGCAATACCTTTTGCTTCCACTATAGGATTCCTTGGAGGAGGAGGATGACTCTGATGAAGACAACATGTAAACTCATATCTGTGGTTTATCCACTCGTCACACATCTACTGACAGGATGGCTCTCGAAGAGACACAGAAGTTGTTTTGTATGTTTTGTAATTAATGGACCATTCGTGTCATTTCTTTCCCTTTGGGTTTGATGGATTTCAGTCTTGAAATAAAAGTTGAATAGAAGCACTGTTTATACTCAAAGCATCTTTGGATTTTTTTTGTGAGACTAAATACTGTCAAGTGGTTTGCCTCATTTGTTGTTGTAATTGTGTGTATTTAGTTCCTAATATCTCACGGACTGTCACTTGATCCTTCTACTGGTGGTGCCAGTTGTGTAAGAAGACCACAGTGTGATGTTTCAGGTATGACATGAGTCACAGTGACACAAAGGGCAGTAGTCTCCACATTGACCTTATAGATGAACCTCCAACTCTCAGTGCCTCTCCTCGCCACTGCCTCTCCATGCCAGCCTCATCTGGTTCTGTCCCTGCTTGGATACAATTTAAGGCGATGTAAATCTGAGGGATTGATTAGCTCCTCATCTGTACATTTGATAAAGACATGTCATTCTGCCTGCCTACTGGTACTGAAGTAAACCTAGTAGATTTAGGCTTGGAATTTCACATCAGTATACTCAGCCAGAAGACTAGCCAATGTTCAGTTACATCCCTCAATACTTGGGCTCCCAAGTGGCGCAGTGGTCTAAGACATATCATTTAGTAGACGCCCTTATCCAGAGCGACTTATAGTAGTGAGTGCATACATTTTCATACTGGTACCCCGTAGGAATCGAACCCACAACCTTGGAGTTTCAAGCGCCATGCTCTACCGACTGAGCTACATGGGGTACTAAGACACTGCATCTGTGCTAGAGGCGTCACTACAGACAACCTGGTTCGAATCCAGACTCAACCGGCCGTGAATGGGCGGCGCACAATTGGCCCAGCGTCGGCCGAGTTTGGCCGGTGTAGGCTGTCATTGTAAATAAGAATTTGTTAACTGACTTGCCTAGTTTAAATAATGGTTAAATTAGAACATATGTGTTCATTGTCTGGCCTTAGGTAAGTAGTAACCATGACTTGACAGCGATCACTTTACTAGCGTTTACCTGCACATGCTTCTTTCCGGTTACGTAACCAACTTGCCTGCTCTGACGTCCTACAAACATGAACAAGGCGCCATTGGCCTCAACTTCAAACAAATCGATACTTTATATATAACTCTTAACTCTCATCCTCTCCCCAGCACCTGACTACATAGCTAGTAACTAATTACCGCTAAACGAGTTACCGCTAGCACCATCTAACGAGTGAATAGAAATTGCTTGTATTTTCAGTATCCATGGTATATGTCCATCCTTGGAGTGACAAGGAAGCCAGTGTCGAAAATAGGCGGTCCATTGTAAAATATTTCTAACCAGTGAAAAGCTTGGCTTGAGATAAGTAAAGCCAATCATATTTCCATTTTGGGTTGTTGTTCTTGTAAAAGAAGCCAAGTATGAGAGGACCAATAGCACATTTTCTCTCAAAGCGCCGATTTCCATCTCTACCAACCATAAATACAGAGAAGGTATGTCCTATAGAATTTGAAGCAAATATTGACCAATCATAATTCTGCGATTCGACCAGCGCTGTCACGGCAGCCAATCGGATTTCGAGAGACCCAGCTTCGGCTCAACAGCTTGTTATTCGTGTATAGCTTTGCAAATCTGGCTAGCAAGTCGTGAGCAGTCGTGTCGTGCATGTAAGTATAAAAAAATAGTAATATTCCTCAAATGAATTACAAACGTTTAACAGTTCAAGCTATTTCGATCAACGTGACACCTGTTTCGTTAGTTATCGGACAATACTTAGCTACATTTCTCGTTATTTTTGATTGTAAGATTAGGCTGGTAAAGAATTGAATGGCATTGCCAGTGACCAGTCGGCTTGTTTTTGCAGTGAAGAAATGTATGCGCCTTTTGTGAAACTGGATAATAAATAATTATTGATAGTTTTTTGTTATATCGTCGAACTACCTGCCTCTCGTTTATCCAAATGACAACCGCAGTTTGAAATGTTATGCCTGAACTACCTGGCCAACTCAATGACTAGCGAGGCGCTTTAAATCGCCATATCGAGAAACTGTTAACGTTAGCTAGCATGTTTAAGTTAGCTAACTAGCTAAATTTAGCACCCGAGTTGAGGGAAATCATCTGTCGTTCCCCGCGTTAACCAAAAATACTGGCACAATTTTTACTATCTCCGTTTCTACGAAAACATCATTGTCTAAAATGACTGTGTGGCACACCTTTTGTAGCCAGCTTCTCTGTGTATTTCACAAGCAGTTAGGAATGAGCTCCCAGCCTGACATGGTGCAGCACCGCGAGCTATGATGGCGACGTGACACAGTCAGATTGCGAGCAAAGCGGGAAGGAACACGCACTATTCTGTTTGTTGTCTATGTGCAACGTCCTTGTAGTATGCCAAACGCTGGGCTGTAAATAACTTGATATTATTATTTTAAAAAGCTTTTGACGATTTTTAGAATGTTAACAATCAGCATAAGCATACCGTTAAACTAGCTAGCCAGTAGCCACACAATTTAGTGAGTCTGGAGGAGGGGGCTGCATCGAGCTTGAAAAGAATGCGTTAGAAGTAGCAGGCTAGTTCGTCGTTAGCATATTTACTAATTTTCGACAAAATTTGATCGAGTCCTAGTCACCGCTATTCTGACATCATTATTAATATGCAATTCCTATCTTGTTTTACAGCAATCAAAACCAATCGAACTGGACTCCCTCAAATAGCCTCTACGATGAAGGTAAGTCACTTGGCTAACCTCAGTTGAAAACAGCATTGAAGCCGACGCCTCTTTTACTTGGCTTGCGAAGAGACTGAGGGTCAACTGTCTATATGGTTGGCAACAACATATGACAGTTTGAAGGTGTCAGAATGTCACACATATACAGTACCAGTGAAAAGTTTTGACATCATTTTCTACATTGTGGAATAATAGTGAAGACATCCAAACTATGATATAACACATATGGAATCATATTTAAACAAATCAAAATATATTTTAGATTCTTCAAAGTAGCCACCCTTTCCCTTGATGACTGCCAAGAGTCTGCAAAGCTTTCTCTCAACCAGCTTTACCTGGAATGCTATTCCAACCGTCTTGAAGGAGTTCCCACATACGCTGAGCACTTATTGGTTGCTTTTCCTTCACTCTGTGGTCCAGTTCATCCCAAACCATCTTAATTGGGTTGAGGTCGGGTGATTGTGGAGGTCAGGTCATCTGATGCAGCACTCATCACTCCTTCTTGGTCAAATAGCCCTTACACTGCCTGGAGGTGTGTTGGGCCTTTGTTCTATTGAAAAACAAATGATAGTCCCACTAAGAGCAAACCAGATGGAATGGTGTATCGCTGTGGACAGTGTTACCAGCAAAGCACTATCACACCACCTCCTCCATGCTTCATGGTGGGAACAACAAATGTGGAGATCATCCATTCACTCACTCTGCGTCTCACAGTGACATGGCAGTTGGAACCAAAAATCTCAAATTTGGACCAAAGGACAGATTTCCACCGGTCTAGTGTCCATTGCTCGTGTTTCTTGGCCCAAGCCAGTCTCTTCTTCTTATTGATGTCCTTTAGTAGTGGTTTCTTTGCAGCAAATCAAGCACGAAAGCCTGATTCACACGTTCTCCTATGAACAGTTGATGTTGTCTGTTTCTTGAACTCTGTGAAGCCTTTATTTGGGCTGCACTTTGAGGTGCAATTAACTCTATTGAACTTATCCTCTGCAGCAGAGGTAACTCTGGGTCTTCCTTTCCTGTGGCGGTCCTCATGAGGAAAGACATTCCACAAATTCACTTTTTTAACAAGGCATACCTGTTAATTGAAATGCATTCCAGCTGACTACCTCATGAAGCTGGTTGAGAGAATGCCAACAGTGCAAAGCTTGCATCAAGGCAAAGGGTGACTACTTTGAAGAATCTCAAATATAAAATATATTTTGATTTGTCAAGACTTTTGGTTACTACATGATTCCATATGTGTTATTTCTTAGTTTTGATGTCTTCACTATGTAGAAAATTAGTAAATATAAAGAAAAACCCTTGAATGAATAGGTGTCATCTTTTGACTGGTACTGTAAATGTTTAATATTTAATTTTAAAATATTTAAAATAAGTTAATGTAGGCTTCACCGTACATTACTATTTTCACACAGCATTGCCCATCTATTCCTGAACAAGACAAATGTTATTGAGTTGAAAAATCATTAATGTTTGTGTGGTGGCTCTTTCAATAGTGGCCTACCATGGCTTGTGTTTTTGTTACTAATAAAGTACAATGATAAATGTTATAGGGGCGTCTGTTTTTCTCATAGGCAGCGGACGAGCCTGCCTACCTGACCGTGGGGACTGAGGTCAGCGCCAAATACAGAGGTGCCTTCTGTGAGGCAAAAATCAAGACTGTTAAACGGACAGTGAAGGTTAAGGTAAGAGCACAACAATGTCTCTATCCCAAATGGCACCCCATTCTCCTTATAGTGCATTGTTATAAACAGAATGGGGCTGTGGTCAAAGTATTGCACTATATAGGGAAGAGTGCCATTTGGGACACAAACAACATTGTAATCAAACAAGGGAGTAATGTGAAATGGTCCAAATATTGATGTCCAAATCTTACAAGGGTATGTTGTTTTATATAGGCCTAGTAGACAAGCTGATTGTCCAGTTCGGTCACAATTTTGCTGCAAAAGGACCCCCCCATCTAAATGCTAGTGTATTACAGTGACATGTTTCAAGTAGTTCGTTTCAGAGAGCATTTTGCTAATCCAGGGGTCTCCAACCTTTTCTAGTATATTTTATATTTAATTTTGATATACCCTTTAATTAGGCACGTTCTTCTCCTCTACCCTGCGAATCTTTCCCGGGTCCTTGGTGTACAAGAGATTGACAGAAAACACATAACTAGTAAAATAATGGTTTGTAAACAACTCTGAGGGGGCCCCATAAAATCATATTTAGTATTTTCCTGAATTCTTTTTTTTTTTTTTTGATCTGTTTTTTTACTTTCAATATTATCATTATTCATAGAGAAACAACAAGAAGTGATGTTCTTAGTCATGTCAATGATTAAGTCACTTGGAAAGACCATTTTTGAGGTCTGAGTGTAATTCCCCTTTAATTGCACATCTAGCAAGAAAGGAACGTGTCGGCCTACAGCTGCACAACATGTCATGGCAGAGTTTGCTAAACAATTGCCACTCAGTTGATACAAATAATCATTATGTAGTTCTGTCAGGTAAGCCTACTTTGCATTTAATTGAGAGTTTTTTGGGAAAGTCTTTGTCTACCCAGAAGACTGCTAACTGGCTAAATACAGAGTGATAGACAAATGTGCACACTGAATAGACAGAAGTCAATATTGCTGGAGATTAATTGGCATCTATTGTGTTACGTTTGGCTTTTTAAGCCAACAGTGGCTAACCATGGGTGGGATAATGTCAATGCGTCTTTGATTGGACAGTGGCCGGGAGCTTTATGGTTGACGATGGAACACAGGGGAAAAAAATGCATTGGGCACACTTTATTTGGATAGTACAGATTATCTAATATCTGTTGCTAAGCAACTGCTTGCTAAGGTTATGGTTAAGTTTAGTGTTAGTAGGTAGTTAGTTGAAATGTTACTGATAGTAGGTAAAGCATCTACAGATCTCCAATGCATGTACTTTCAGAATTGATTGACGAGATACTCATAGTTGGGCTGCGAGCTACTGGTAGTTCGCAATCTACCTGTTGGAGACCCCTGGGCTAATCTGTAACCTACGCAGGCCCAACTAGACACTCTGAAAACAGTTAATTTAGTCATATAATAATAATAACAATAATACAACAATAAACACTGTTGATAGTCAGTCATAATGACTGCATTGGTTACAGTCTGTTGGCTTTAACTTAGTTCAAATTCACATTAAATACTCTGAATGGTGTTGGTCCTTTGTTTCTTGAGCTGAAATAAAAAAAAATCCCAGAAACCTTCCATATGCACAAAAAGCTTATTCCTCTCAGATTCTATGCACAAATTTGTTTACATCCCTGTTGGTAAGCATTTCTCCTTTGCCAATATAATCCATCCACCTGACAGATGTGGCATATCAAGAAGTTGATTGAACAGCATGATCATTACACCTTGTGCTGTGGACAATAAAAGGCCACAAAAAAAGTTGAGGGAGCGTGCAATTGGCATGCTGACTGCAGTTATCTCCACCAGAGCTGTTGCCAGATAATTGAATGTTCATTTCTCTACCATAAGCTGCCGCCAACATAATTTTAGAGAATTTTGCAGTACGTCCAACCGGTCTCACAACCGCAGACCACGTGTAACCACACCAGCCCAGGATCTCCACATACGGCTTCTTCACCTGCAGGATCATCTGATCCTGCAGGTGCCAACACTGTGCCTTCCAGCGTTGGCATGTAAGGTTAATTTGTAGGCCCCTTGGTAACTGACTGGTGAAAGTATTTCGTGACTAGTCAGGAAATTCTGTTACTCAACTGTATTATTTCACCTTTACTGAATTTCTTTGTTTCCCTCCTCTCTCCCTAGGTGATGCTCAAAGGAGACACCACCTCACAAGTTGTTCAAGATGACCAAGTGAAAGGACAGTTGAGGGTAAGTTTGGAACTAACTGGATATCGAACATCACCGAACTCCTCACAGCATGATATGGAAAAGATGAATTAGGCCCTCTGTCACATGATTCTGAAATTCCGATCTGTTGAATATTTATTATTTAATTTAACCTTTATTTTACTAGGCAAGTCAGTTAAGAACAAATTCTTATTTACAATGACGGCCTAGGAACAGTGGGTTAACTGCCTTTTTCAGGGGCAGAATGACAGATTTTTACCTTGTCAGCTCGGGGATTTGATCCTGCAACCTTTCAGTTACAGGCCCAACACTCTAACCACTAGGCTACCTGCGTCCCAGAAATAACAGTGATTCTGTACTTGATAAGGTATTGATAAGGTATTGTCGATGTGAAGTTCATGTATATTGCCTAACTGCAATGGTAATGTGAATAATGCCTAAAAAACGAACTTAAGAACGGGAAACATATAAGTAATGCAAATAGAACAGATCTACCGATTTATAAGACTTGCTTTCAATGAGAATGACAGATCTATAACTCGCCCAAAAAGTGACATATTGCAGCTTTTACTGTTGCCATTTTGAGTTATTTTTTAAATGGGAGTAAAAGGTAGGTGTCTGTCTCATCTCCCTGGTGTCCTTTTGCAGGTGGGCTCCATAGTGGAGGTGAAGAGTGCAGAGGGGATCTGCAGTGAGGCAACCATCAACAAACTCACAGACGCCAGTTGGTACACAGTGGGTAAGTACAGCAACAACACTTAAACTAGTTTACAAGAATTCCTGCTCATCTGTTATCACCTGATAATGGTAGACATTTTGACTATTCTCTGTTATAACTGACTGTTGGTCAATGGTACTATTTGTTTATTCTGTCATAACTGACTGTTGGTCAATGGTACTATTTGACTATATGATCCTTGGGAAGCGGTATACTTTGGTGTTAATGGTAGCCTAGCGGTTAAGAGTGTTGGGCCAGTAACCTAAAGGTTGCTAGTTCAAATCCCTGAGTGAAAACTCTGCCGACCTTGCCTTTGAGCAAGGCACTTAACCCTAATTGCTCCTGTAAGTCGTTCTGGATAATAAATGTAAACATTACAAGGGAACTGCTTCCCACTGTGTTCCAGTGTTTGACGATGGGGATGAGAAGACCCTCCGTAGGACATCACTGTGTCTGAAGGGAGAGAGACATTTTGCTGAGAGTGAGGTAAGAGGACTGGTCTTCTGACCTGACTATCTTCTTGGCCGTTTTGATTTGGTGGTCTCCATTATGTTGCTTTTTGATACATTGATTAAGACCACCTCCCCTCTCTCTTGATCCCTCTTATCTCTCTCTGTTGTTATCTAGACATTGGACCAACTGCCTCTGACCAACCCGGAGCACTTTGGCACCCCCGTCATCGGGAAGAAGGGAAACCGCGGAGGAAGGAGGTCTTCTCAGGCTCAGTAAGTAGACCCTTCTTTTACCTTTCACTTTACCCCCCCTCCAAGTTTTCAAGCTATTTGACTTTCAAGATGCAAAATGCCACATCATCATATGATGCATTTTGCATATTGAAAGTCCAAAAGCTTGAAAACTTGACTGCTGACATGCAAAACATTTTAGGACTGTATCAACAATGGACTAATGGAAAAAATAAAATACCCCTAAAAGTTTAAGTGGACTTTTCCTTTAATGGTGGCCTGCAGTGGGCCATGTGGAACTACTGTGTTCTTCTTGCTTTGGAGGCGGTTTGATGACCTAACCAGCACTACGCTTACATTTCCCAGTAAGACTTTCATCTGCAAGCATGCTTCTTCAAATGCTCTGCCTGTGTACATTCAAACATGGTCATTATATAGTGCATTCAGAAATTATTCAGACCCCTTCCCTTCGTCCACATTTTGTTACATTACAGCCTTATTCTAAAATGGATTAAAAAAAAAAAAAAATCCTTATCATTCTACACACAACGACCAAGCAAAAACTTAAAAAATAATAATTTGAAAATGTATTAATAATTTAAATAAATATCTAAAATAAGGTAAGTGTTCAGTCCCTTTGCTATGAGAGTTGAAATTTCCATTGATCATTCTTGAGATGTTTCTACAACTTGATTGGAGTCCACCCGTGGTAAATTCAATTGATTGGACATGATTTGGAAAGGCACACACCTGTCTATATAAGGTCCCACAGTTGCTAGTGCATGTCAGATTAAAAACCAAGCTATGAGGTTGAAGGAATTGTCCGTAGAGCTCCGAAACAGGATTGTGTCGAGGCACAGATCTGGGGAAGGGTACCCCCAAAAAATTTGGCAGCGTTGAAAGTCCCCAAGAACACAGTGACCTCTTCATTCTTAAATGGAAGAAGTTTAGGACCACCAAGACTCTTCCTAGTGCTGGCTGCCAGGCCAAACTGAGCAATCGGGGGAGAAGGGCCTTGGTCAGGGAGGTGATCAAGAACCTTATGGTCACTCTGACAGAGCTCCAGAGTTCCTCTATGGAGATGGGAGAACCTTCCAGAAGGACAACCATCTCTGCAGCACTCCACCAATCAGGCCTTTATGTTAGAGTGGCCAGACGGAAGCCACTCCTCAGCCCGCTTGGAGTTTGCCACCTGGGAAACTAGTCAGG
>CM042405.1:9772296-9885686 GCA_023634145.1 Thymallus thymallus | reverse complement strand
AGGTAATTTAAGGTGAAGTTTATTTTACACACATTGCACGCCAACACAAACACACACACACACACACACACACACACACACTGCAGATGCACACACACACCTGTATACATTTCTCCCTGTGTCCATCTGCAGTGGAGTATGCAACAACTTTGATTAAATCACAGAAAAGTTGATAGAAAAGTATTTTGGCTGATGATTGCATGTGTTTGATGTGCTCTTCTGGTGGCTTTTAAAAATATTCTGTTTATTTCACATATATTCCCTTGTGGAATGTACTTTTTAGTTTTTATATGCAAAAGTATACATTGCGGTTCAGTAATATTTTGAGTTTAGAAACATATTATGAAAGATATACTATTGTATTTCAGATTCAGGGAATTAATGCTCATATTTATAATTTTAATATTTATAAAATATTATTTCACATTTATGAAATTATTAAAACATATAATAGTTAATTATGGAGTTTGTATACTTCCATCACTTTGTTATTCAATGGATGGACAATTGAAGGTCTGAGGTCTTTTTGTTAAAACATTTTTGGGGGAGAAGTTTTGAAGCTTGGGCACTACACACAATCCATTCCTGCTCCTTTCCCCCTCTCTCCCCTGCCTCTCTTTCTCTCTCAGCGTTCCTCTTACACACTTTTCCCTCGCTCCCTCTCTCCCTCTCTCCCCTCCCTCTCTTTTCTCTCTCTACGTTCCTCCTCTCTCCCTCTTTCCCTAGCTCTCTCCCTCTGTAAGCCATCCAACAGCCCTCCTGCCAAAGATGTGTGAACGCGGGCCAAACCAAACACAGGCATGGGGCCAGCCCAACACGGCACGCTTCCACTAATAGAGAGAGAGAGAGAAAGGGCTTCCAGACCCTAACAGGACTCTTACAGGACAGCAGACTTCTTTACGCTGGATAGTGGCTTAATGACAGACTAAATTACGTCCCCGCAGTAAAAACCAATGTCAGCAAAGGAGCACCTCATTAGAAGAGCCTTTTTCTTCTCCCCTAGTTTAACACCTAGATCTTTTATTGTGTTGTTGGAGAACATCTCTCAAACTTCAGAAGATGGCCCCCCCTTTAATCAACAGCAAATACTATTTGGTTCAGCAGCTCAATTTAAGGGGCTTTAAACGTATGTTAACATTGCCAAAGCAAGTGAAGTAGATAATGAACAAATGTGAAATAAACAATACAAATGAACAGTAAACATTACACTCAGAAGTTCTAAAGGAATAAAGACATTTCAAATGTCATATTATGTATATATACAGTGTTGTAACGATGTGCAAATGGTAAAAGTATAAAAGGGGAAATAAATAAACATAAATATAGGTTGTATTTACAACTGGTTGCCCTTTTCTTGTGGCAACAGGTCACAAATCTTGCTGCTGTGATGGCACACTGTGGTATTTCACTCAGCAGAGTTTATCAAAATTGGATTTGTTTTCAAATTCTTTGTGGATCTGTGTAATCTGAGAGAAATATGTGTCTCTAATATGGTCATACATTTGGCAGGAAGTTAGGAAGTGCAGTTCAGTTTCCACCTAATTTTGTGGGCAGTGTGCACATAGCCTGTCTTCTCTTGAGAGCCAGATCTGCCTACGGCGGCCTTTCTCAATAGCAAGGCTATCCTAACTGTGTATGTGTACATAGTCGAAGCTTTCCTTAAGTTTGGATCAGTCACAGTGGTCAGGTATTCTGCCACTGTTTACTCTCTGTTTAGGGCCAAATAGCATTCTAGTTTGCTCAGTTTTTCTGTTAATTCTTTCCAATGTGTCAACTAATTCTCTTTTTGCTTTCTCATGATTTGGTTGGGTCTAATTGTGTTGCTGTCCTGGGGCTCTGTGGGGTCTATTTGTGTTTGTAAACAGAGCCCCAGGACCAGCCCCATCCTTAGGGGACTCTTCTCCAGGTTCATCTCTCTGTAGGTTATATCTCTCTCTCTCTCTCTCTCTCTCTCTCTCTCTCTCTCTCTCTCTCTCTCTCTCTCTCTCTCTCTCTCTCTCTCTCTCTCTCTCTCTCTCTCTCTCTCTCTCTCTCTCTCTCTCTCTCTCTCTCTCTCTCTCTCTCTCTCTCTCTCTCTCTCTCTCTCTCTCTCTCTCTCTCTCTCTCTCTCTCTCTCTCTCTCTCTCTCTCTCTCTCTCTCTCTCTCTCTCTCTCTCTCTCTCTCTCTCTCTCTCTCTCTCTCAACTTTGAGAATGACAAGTTACTAAATGAATGAAAATAAGTATTCGTTTCACCCTCTGTCTCTCTCCTTCCTCTTTCTCTCTCCGTACTATGGAGTAAGGATTTTGAGCTTTAATTTTAATCTCATAAATGCGGTCGGATAACAATGAAAACCCAACAGTGGTGAAATGCATTCACAGTTAATTGGTATGATTTATACACAAACACACAGACATCCAATTTAATGCATTCTCCCTCATTTTCAATGCTTGGAGAGAGCAAATGAGTGTGCTGTGATTGGTTCGATCTGTCACAATAGCTAGCTGTGTGAGAAGAAAATGTTTGGTAAATCACCTGCTTTGGATAACAGGATGGTCCTGCCAGTCTGGACAGTGATTGGTCAATGTCTCATGTATCCTTGGCAACTCATCTGGGTTGAGACTATAGGGACTTCTGGGACTTCCTCTGTCTCTTTGCTGTGTATGTGTGTACTGAATGTGTGTCTGTAAGTATATTCATGTGTGTGTTTTCGTGTGTGTACGTTTGTGTGTGTTTGCATTCGTGCGTGTGTGTGCTCGTAAAGCCTAGATTGGCGTGCAGCGTTTGACACGGCCTGTATGGAAACCTAAGATCGTTATTAGTCATCATTTCTGCTAAATTGAATCAGGAGCTTAGCGTGGTGCAAGGCAGCGTCCGTGGATGACACACACTGTGGCATCACCTCTCTCTCCCCTCTATCTCCCCTCTCTATCCTCTCTCTCCCATCTCTCTCATCTCCAAGCAGCAGCTGTTTCACAATGGGAGTGTGTCTCATGGAAAACAAGATCATTACTCTCCCCCTTACTGTTCTTTTAAGACTCCACCACTCACAGTCTCTTCTCATTATGCTTAAGGAACTTTTATTTCTTGGAGAACTGGAGTTTTATTCTTTAGATTTTGTGTATGGTGATAGAGTGAGATCAGTCTGTCTGGTATCTGTCTGTCTGTCTGGTTGATACTCAGCGAGACTGGCAGTACAGAGGATCTCTTCTACAGTGTGAGAGGATTTGATGTCTTTATAGGTGTTGAAGCATGTCTCCTTCAAGTCCAACCATTTGTGTCTCAATGATCATATGTGTGTGAGAGAGAGAGAGAAGGGAGAGAGAGAAGAGAGAGAGAGAGGGAGAGAGAGACAGAGAGAGAGACAGAGAACTGATTAAATAGAGCTGTATATTAATGGGGTGATTAAATAGAGCTGTATATTAAAGTACAGCTGACATTAGAATTAGCATAATGTGCTCTGGCCTCGGGCTGCATACTTTATTTGCCATCTGCATCGGACTCCTTCCCCCTGGGAGGATACACACTGAAATCTTCTCAATAAACTCACGGCCCACTCCATCCCTCCGTCCCTCCATCAGAGGGCACTAATACCATCCCAGGGAGAGGATCCCGAACAGGACAGTCATTCCCGCTTGACATTTTTTTTACCTTCAGCCCCCAATTACATTTCTGGTGTGCTGATGAAGTTCAGCCAGTACAGTACAGTGTAGTGGAGAGAGAGAGAGAAGGGAGAGAGAAGAGAGAGAGAGAGAGAGAGAGAAGGGTGAGATAGAAGAGAGAGAGAGAAGAGAGAGAGAGAGAGAATGGAGAGAGAGAGAGGGAGAGAAATTAAGGGAGAGAGCAAAGAGGGCAGGTGTAGAAACAGAGGGGCAGGTGTAGAAACAGAGGGGCAAGTGTAGAAACAGCAGGCCCAGCAGGTTATTGTTTATCCTGAAGGGGGGTCATTGTGTGTGTGTGTGTGTCCACTATAATTAAGGGTTTACAGGCCAGGGTTAGAGCAGTCATGCTTCAGTACAGAGGTGAGGGTTTACAGGCCAGGGTTAGAGCAGTCATGCTTCAGTACAGAGGTGAGGGTTTACAGGCCAGGGTTAGAGCAGTCATGCTTCAGTACCGAGGTGAGGGTTTACAGGCCAGGGTTAGAGCAGTCATGCTTCAGTACAGAGGTGAGGGTTTACAGGCCAGGGTTAGAGCAGTCATGCTTCAGCACCGAGGTGAGGGTTTACAGGCCAGGGTTAGAGCAGTCATGCTTCAGTACCGAGGTGAGCAGCTGTTCCTTCTACTTAACAGACGAGACACACACACACTGTACCCCCGCATCTCCTTACAGATGAGGGTTTACACCAGACCTTTCCAATGCAACCCTACTAAGTGTCATGCGTGTCTTTGAGCTGACATCACAGTGATAATTGATCAGTGCAAATGTAAGTGTTAAAAAAAAAAATATATATATACAGTATAGTGTAGTAAACTTGGAGAATTGGAATTGGAGGCTATTTAAGTTAAGTTTTTCCGCCTGTGTTTGTGGGTTTTTGTGTGTGTTCCTTTTTGTTTCACGCCGGTTCATGGACGTGGTCTCGCCTTTGTTTGGGTTTGGGATTACGCTTATCGGAATAAAGGAATATTTTTGCACCATAGCTCTGCGCCTCGGGTCCTGTCTCATAGCGATCGTGACAGAAAAACCCACCACCAAAACGGGACCGAGCAGGGCTGGACATTGGGGGAACTTCTCAGAGACATGGGGATTATCTCGAAGGAGGAGTTCCTCCACTATAGAGCTCAGGAACAAGGCTGGGGTCCTGAGCAGCGGCACCGTCATTTTTTGGGGGGGTGCTATGGGGGTGGTCGGGTAATGATAAAGAAAAGCCCCGGCCACTACACTTGTGGGGGTTCGAGGATGAGCCCCTACAGCCATGGGAGCGGGAGTACAGAGAGGAGTTGGATGAGGGTGACGAGGTGCTCCTGTTCCCTCACTCGTGGGGGCTCCCTGATGAGCTCCTACAAAGTGGGGATTGGCGGAGGAGAGAGGACAACTGGGGGAGTCGGGTACCTCCAGTGCCGGTTCCCCGCACCAGGGCTCCAGTGCGTGCACCCAGCCCGGTGCCTCCAGTGCTGGCCCCACGCACCAGACCTCCGGTGTGCCTCCCCATCCCGGTAAGCCCTGTGCTGGCTCCCCACATCCGACCTCCTGTGCGTTCGCCCAGCCCGGTGCCTCCAGTGCCAGGCCCACGCACCAGACCTCCGGTGTGCCTCCCCAGCTCGGTAGCGCCAGTACCAGTTCCTAGCCCAGTGGCGCCAGTGTGTGTCCCCAGCTTGGTAGCGCCAGTACCGGTTTCTAGCCCGGTGGCGCCAGCTCTGATGCCGGTTCCTAGCCCGGTAGCTCCGATGCCGGTACCTAGCCCGGTAGCTCCAGTGCGTGTCCCCAGCTTGGTAGTGCCAGTACTGGTTCCTAGCCCGATGGCGCCAGTACGTGTGCCCAGCTTGGTAGAGCCAGTGCTGGTTCCTAGACCGGTGGGGCCAGTGCCGGTTCCTAGTCCGGTAGCTCTAGTGCCGAAGCAGTCCTCTCCACCGGTTCCCAGTCTGGGACCGGTCGTCAGCCCCGATCCAGTGCCGGAGCAGTCCGCTCCACCGGTGCCTAGTCCGGGACAGGTCGTTAGCCTCGCTCCAGTGCCGGAGCAGTCCGCTCCACCGGTGCCCAGTCCGGGACCGGTCGTCAGCCCTGCTCCAGTGCCGGAGCAGTCCGCTCCAGCAGTGCCCAATCCTGGACCGGTCGTCAGCCCCGCTCCTGTGCCGGAGCAGTCCGCTCAACCGGTGCCCAATCCGGCAAAGGGCCACAGCCCTGCTCCTGAGCCAGAGCCCCCGTCTGACCTGGTGCCACGTCCGGCACCGGGTCGAGAGCCCCCACCAACGCCTGTTCCCCTCCCTGAACCCCTCCACCTGCGGGTGTTACTAGTCTTGCAGCTGGGAGTCTGCGCCTTGGAGGTGGGGGGGGGGGGTTGGGTACTGTAAGGATTTATGTTCAGAGAGGTCTCTGGAAACCTACCTTTATGTTTTCCAGGTTTAGTGTCCA
This sequence comes from Thymallus thymallus, assembly GCA_023634145.1. Lineage (NCBI taxonomy): Eukaryota > Metazoa > Chordata > Actinopteri > Salmoniformes > Salmonidae > Thymallus > Thymallus thymallus. The sequence goes on along the minus strand of CM042405.1, from coordinate 9,879,637 downwards.
GAGACCTCTCTGGAATTCTCTATGGTCCTTTGGGAATTAGAGGCAGTTGTGCCGCATTGCCTCTAATTGGGGAGCCTATTTAAGTGCAGTTTTCCCACCTGTGTTTGTGGGTTTTTGTGTGTGTTCCTTTTTGTTTCACACCGGATCATGGTCGCTGTCTCTCCTAAACCTGCCATGAAAAGTGAATTCTGACAAAAGCTGGATTCTTTCTAGCCATGATCCATACAGACACACTGTGTTCAGTGTGTCTGTATACAGCCTTTCTCTGGAGCTCTCTACTCTGTGGGCCAATGACCGTGTCTCAGGGGATGTTGGGATATGCAAAAAACACATTTCAAGTACACACAAACATATGAAATAGGACAAATATAAGCACCCAACAAATTATAATAATTATTATTATTTATGATTCTTGATCCTCTGTGTATAGAGTATAGACATACTTAATGTACATACACACACAGGCACAAACCTCTGAAATAAATACTTAAACAATTACAGCAGCATCATGTTTTCGTCTGTACTCTAAATTGGAGCATTAGGTAAAAACAGAAAGCTTAAATTTAATAAAGAAATGAATCATTTCCAAGAGCACAATTACCATTTCCCACTTTATATGTGTGTGTGTGTGTTTTACAACAATCCCCCATAGGAACGTGGCAGTCTGTGTTAAGCATGGATTTTCACTGTATGTGCTGGATATTCTGCTAGTTTGTGTCGCTGCGGTAACGAGGCCCCTTGGCATTACCCAACCGGCATGTGTAACACAGGGGCTGGGCCTTTAATTAGTTAGTACGGTTAAAGGTACAGCTATGCAAGCACCAGAGCCTAGAACCTCTCTTTCTCTCTCTCTCTCTCTCTCTCTCTCTCTCTCTCTCTCTCTCTCTCTCTCTCTCTCTCTCTCTCTCTCTCTCTCTCTCTCTCTCTCTGTCTGTATGTCTGTCTGTGCCTCTCTGTGACTGCCTGCCTGCCTGCCTGTCTCTCTCGCTCTCTCTCTCTCTCTCTTGAGCCGTACTGGATTGATTGCAGCCATAGCTCTGTTTATACTTTCCAATCCCTATTGATCTGAGAGGAATCACTGAGGGAAACAGGACAGAACAGTTTTTGGTTTTAGTTCCTAAGATACAGTATGTGCTTTGATAGAGTGAGTGAGTGAGTGAGTGAGTGAGTGAGTGAGTGAGTGAGTGAGTGAGTGAGTGAGTGAGTGAGTGAGTGAGTGAGTGAGTGAGTGAGTGAGTGAGTGAGTGAGTGAGTGAGTGAGTGAGTGAGTCAGTCAGTCAGTCAGTCAGTCAGTCAGTCAGTCAGTCAGTCAGTCAGTCAGTCAGTCAGTCAGTCAGTCAGTCAGTCAGTCAGTCAGTCAGTCAGTCAGTCAGTCAGTCAGTCAGTCTAGGCTGAATTGTTAGATTTGTGTCCTGACTTTGTGGGTGGAATTGCCTCATGTTGGAACGTGAACCTGGGAGGTGAACCTTAGTCAATGATGACAGAGTCAATATTTGAGCCTTCCATCTAAATGTGTGTGGAGAGTCATTACATTTGTGTGGAGGGTCATTACATGTGTGTGGAGAGTCATTAAATGTGTGTGGAGAGACATTAAATGTGTGTGGAGAGTCATTAAATGTGTGTGGAGAGTCATTAAATGTGTGTGGAGAGCCATTAAATGTGTGTGGAGAGCCATTCAATGTGTGTGGAGAGTCATTAAATGTGTGTGGATAGTCATTAAATGTGTGTGGAGAGTCATTAAATGTGTGTGGAGAGCCATTCAATGTGTGTGGAGAGTCATTAAATGTGTGTGGAGAGTCATTAAATGTGTGTGGAGAGTCATTCAATGTGTGTGGAGAGTCATTCAATGTGTGTGGAGAGTCATTAAATGTGTGTGGAGAGTCATTAAATGTGTGTGGAGAGCCATTCAATGTGTGTGGAGAGTCATTAAATGTGTGTGGAGAGCCATTCAATGTGTGTGGAGAGTCATTAAATGTGTGTGGAGAGGCATTAAATGTGTGTGGAGAGCCATTCAATGTGTGTGGAGAGTCATTAAATGTGTGTGGAGAGCCATTCAATGTGTGTGGAAAGTCATTAAATGTGTGTGGAGAACCATTAATTGTGTGTGGAGAGTCATTAAATGTGTGTGGAGAACCATTAACTGTGTGTGGAGAGCCATTAAATGTGTGTGGAGAGTCATTAAATGTGTGTGGAAAGTCATTAAATGACTCTTCCTTTGAAAAGTTGAACAACCACACAAAGAGAAAAGTAGTTCTACATTTCTTGGTATTTTTATTGTACTCAACCTTTATTTATACAGGAAGTCTTGTTGAGGTCAGAAGATCTCTTTTACGAAGGAGACCTGTAACAGTAGAAAAATCTAAAACTTTAACCAATATTTTTCTCAAATGCTGTGAAGTATCTTCAGCTATAATGGATTGAATTTGTGTGTCTAGAATGACATAAAGCACCCTGTGGATGTCAGTTAAATACCAAATAACAACCCTAAGACCCGTAATAATGTACTCCTCTGTTTCATTCATCCGCGTTCTCCCTCTTTATTAGCAGTCACTTATCTTAATACAATATAATATATAATAATTTATTTTTTTGTTCTCTCGAGGTGCAACGCCTTTATTTGTTAGAAAGTGATGAGTTCCTTAATTCACATTTTAAGTTGTACTTTCTCAGCATAGAGCCATATTACTGGGCCGTCTCCTCTGCTTGGAGGGCTTCCCGGATTTTAAAGATAGACACACATACACACACGACAAAACACACTTGCATGGTTTAATAATTTTGAGATTTGTAAGGCGGAGAGATTAAAGAGCACTTCAACTGGTGGATACAGTGTTCCACCGCGTCGGCCAATCCAAAGTGACTATGATAATGCACTTGTCAAAAGCCTGATAAGTATGTCCCTGTTATGTGACAACATGATGTGTAAAGACTATTTCCGCTACTGGAGGTATTAAGCAAGTATGAAGTGGATAAAAAAAAGTCTGTCTGATGGCGCTCTCTGCAAAGTTCCTCTCTTTGTATAAATCAACACATGACTGGGTGATAACCATGTTTAACAGCGGTGACTTTAAATCCTGCAAATACACCTGTCAGATATCCAGGTGTGTTTCAGTTGGTTCACTCCCCATAGGTTTATTGTAAGGAAATATGGCAACAGAAATAAAAACAGTCACCAGCTTCATCATAGAGAAACACCAAACTTGTTGTATTTTTACTGACTACCAAATACCACTAAACACTCCAATATTATTTCTCAGATAGATGTGAAGTTACTGTCATTGAATTCATTCAAAAATATTTTGTTTTGAAGAATATGTTTTAACCGGTAATTTTCTTTCTTGTGTGTGTTTCTCCTGTGTCTCAGGAGGCAGAGATGAGCCTTCGAGCTACATCTGCACCACGTGTAAGCAGCCCTTTCCCAGCGCCTGGTTCCTCCTGCAGCACGCCCAGAACACTCATGGCATCCGCATCTACCTGGAGAACAATCTCTCCAGCGCGTCACTCACCCCCTGCATTACCATTCCAGGGCCCCCCATGGGCCAGGACTCCATCCCCCAGTCCCCCCTCACCAACTTCCTGGGAGAGAACAACCCCTTCCACCTGTTGAGGATGACTGGGCCGCTGCTCCGGGAGCCCCCACCAGGCTTCATGGAGAACCGCGGAGGCCTCCCCAACACGCCGCCCTTTGTCAGCCCCCCGCCCCGCCACCACCTGGACCCCCACCGGCTGGAACGCCTTAGTGCCGAGGAAATGGGGCTCATCTCTCAGCACCCCAGTGCCTTCGAGAGGGTGATGCGGCTAACGCCCATGTCCATCGAGGCCCAGTCTATGGACTTCTCCAGGCGGCTCCGGGAGCTGGCGGGGAGCAACAACGTGGCCACCCCTCCTCTTTCGCCCAGCCGGGCCAACCCTATGCACCGCCTGCTCAACCCCAACCACTTCCAGCCAAGCCCCAAGTCACCCTTTCTCAGCACCCCGCCCCTCCCGCCCATGCCCCCCAACAGCACCACCCCGCCCCAGACGCAGGCCAAGAGCAAGTCATGCGAGTTCTGCGGGAAGAGCTTCAAGTTCCAGAGCAACCTGGTGGTCCACCGGCGGAGCCACACCGGGGAGAAGCCCTATAAGTGTCAGCTGTGTGACCATGCCTGCTCCCAGGCCAGCAAGCTGAAGAGACACATGAAGACACACATGCACAAGTCTGGCTCCATGACAGGGAGGTCTGACGACGGGCTCTCCACCACCAGCTCCCCAGAGCCGGGAACCAGCGACGTGACTGGAGAGGGCATGAAGAACAGAGACGGAGACTTCAGGGGTGAGGGTGAAGAGGAGGAAGAGGAGGAGGATGAAGAGGAGATGGAGAACGAGAGCAGGCCAGAGTCGAACTTCAGCATGGACAACATGGAGTTCTACCGTAACCGCGAAAATGGCTCCAAGCCGCTGCCAGACGAGAAGAACTCTCTCTCCCTGGGCAAGATGGTGGAGAACGTGGGCCTGAGCACTATACAGCAGTACAATAACTTGATAGTCGACAATCGTAAAAATCGGATGCCCTTCTCTAAGAGGGGGTCCAACGGGCAGCGGGACACTGGGGACGAGGACACTGTGGTGGGAGAGATGGAGAGGGAACACCATCACCACCAGATGGAGAGGGAGCACCATCACCACCAGATGGAAAGGGATCACCATCACCACCAGATGGAGAGGGATCACCAGAGGCCCACTGTAAACGGCAGGAACTGTGGCTCCGGAAACTCTTTCTCAAGCCTTTTCCCCCGCAAGCCCACACCCATCACCAGCCCCAGCCTGTCCAACTCCTCCAACAAGAGGATCAAGATCGAGAAGGATCTGGACATGCCCTCGGCACCACTCATCCCCTCTGAGAACGTCTACTCTCAGTGGCTGGTGGGATACGCTGCCTCACGACACTTCATCAAAGACCCTTTCCTGGGCTCCACCCACTCCTTCCTGGGCTCCACCCACTCCAGACAATCTCCCTTTGGCACCTCCTCTGAGCACTCGTCTGAGAACGGCAGCCTGCGCTTCTCCACGCCTCCCGGGGACCTCCTGGATGGCGGCCTGTCGGGGCGCAGTGGCACAGCCAGCGGGGGTAGCACCCCTCACCTGGGGGGCCTGGGATCCGGCCGGCCCGGCTCCAAGGAGAGCCGACGAAGCGACACCTGTGAATACTGCGGCAAGGTGTTCAAGAACTGCAGCAACTTGACAGTGCACCGGCGCAGCCACACAGGAGAGAGGCCCTACAAGTGCGAGCTGTGCAACTATGCCTGCGCCCAGAGCTCCAAGCTCACACGCCACATGAAGACCCACGGGCAGATGGGTAAGGAAGTCTACCGCTGTGACATTTGCCAAATGCCCTTCAGCGTGTACAGCACTCTCGAGAAACACATGAAAAAGTGGCATGGGGAACATTTGATGACCAACGAGGTCAAAATTGAACCGAGAGAAGCTAAGCCAGATTTTCCTATTTTATCTCTTTCGCCACAACCTTGAAAAACAAACAAATACAAAAGGGGGTAGCTGGATACTCTTTTCCTTAAGTATTGCATTTTGGGTTAATTTTATGTTTTTGCCTAAGAAACTGCCAACTGAGAAAAACAATTAAACAAACAAACAAACAGATATTAACAGCACCAATTAAAGCGGGTCTAAACTGCCTCATTTGGCCAAAGATCCTGTTTAACGGTCGATAAGAGGGTGAATTAAATGATACAATTTGTGGAGCCTTTAACTGTGCAATAATTTCTGTATTTATTGGATTTTGTAATATTTTGGCATGTGCAGGTGCATTTCTATTTTGTTATTTTTTTCCATTTGTTTTACTTTTAATTTTAATTGCTGGGATTTTATTTCATTTTTTAAAAACCCAGTGGATATCCTGAGATTTGTTTTTTGCAGACAGAAAAAAAAAAAAATCTTTAGGCCACTGCTTACATAATATTGTATATTTAAACTACACGTGTAATTTCTTGAAGAGAAGCCGAATTTAATCTTAAAAAATGTTTTTAAGCATAACTGAGAAAGCTATTTTTGTTTGTTATACATGATAGGATATACGGACGCGGACAACAATCCTTTGGCATTGTAGCATGAACTGACTTTAAACATGTCAATCTAATTGGATATGTAGCACTGAATGTCATTTATGACAGTAAATCTAAAGAGGATCCGGGGGTTTCACAAACCCTGTCTCCTCTCGAGTAAATACATACATTTAAAATTTAAAATAAGAAGAAACAGATGATCACAAAGGCAGCTGCTTACTGGTACCTGGTACCCACCCCTGACAGACAACGCTAGAAACACAGAGACATTGTGTATTTCTATTCAATCCCCTCATAGTAATCTCACACATTTTGCATCTTAACCAGCTCCTCCTAACTCATCCTAGTAAACATAACATAAATGCTATGACAATGCACATACTGATGTTTTCTATCTTCTATCACACAGTTGTAGGATGGATAAACCGACGGGTTAAACTGCAGAGCTTTATAGCGAGAGAGAGCAGGGAGATCTTAGGGTGAGCTATAGGGTCTCTTCCCTCTTTTTTATGAATTCATTCACCCCTTCATTATCATTCCACGGATGAGTTTAACACAATCGCCCGTGCCCACAGATTATGGCATATATTACACCCTCCCCCCAATCCCCCTGTCCCTCGTCTCTGATACACACGGTCTCACTCCTCTGCCAGCTGACTATTACAACTCCCAGCACTATTACAAACTCCCTATTGGACACTCAGCACAGAGTAGCATTACAGACAGTCTCATCACCCTCAGTCTCACTCAGAGTGCAATACCTGGCAGTCATTTCAAACTGCATACTATAGGCAAGGTGTATCTCCTTAAACTCTGCTTTCTCTGTTTTGATCACCATTCATATTTAATGTTTCTCTTGGTAAAGTAATATGTCATTAACATCTTAGGAAGGGACTGGATGGTGGTTTAGGAAGGGGCTGGATGGTGGTTTAGGAAGGGGCTGGATGGTGGTTTAGGAAGGGGCTGGGTGGTGGTTTAGGAAGGGGCTGGGTGGTGGTTTAGGAAGGGGCTGGGTGGTGTTTTAGGAAGGGGCTGGGTGGTGGTTTAGGAAGGGGCTGGGTGGTGGTTTAGGAAGGGGCTGGGTGGTGGTTTAGGAAGGGGCTGGGTGGTGGTTTAGGAAGGGGCTGGGTGGTGGTTTAGGAAGGGGCTGGGTGGTGGTTTAGGAAGGGGCTGGGTGGTGGTTTAGGAAGGGGCTGGGTGGTGGTTTAGGAAGGGGCTGGGTGGTGGTTTAGGAAGGGGCTGGGTGGTGGTTTAGGAAGGGGCTGGGTGGTGGTTTAGGAAGGGGCTGGGTGGTGGTTTAGGAAGGGGCTGGGTGGTGGTTTAGGAAGGGGCTGGGTGGTGGTAGTAGTCACAGCCAAAGCGGACGCCACCTCTTTAACCAGATGGGAATTACGTACCTTAAAATGTAATTCTATATTATTATTAACTCTACATACATTCAGTGACAATGTTTTATGATATCACTGCCCTATGCATTTTTTTCTAGAAATATCTATCAATCGTTTTTAAAAATTGAATTTATACCTGTATAGTAAAACATCTGATTGTATAGTGTGCCATAGTCAAAATGTTTATGATGTCTTTTTCTTCTGGTTAATATGGTCTAGTCCGCTATGAGACAGAACCAGTGGCAGTTAGTTACTTAGTGATATGCAGACCAATAAATTGCACAGTTATAGATACAAACAGTGTCTGTAGAATTCTGTTGAGCGTGTGCCCAAACAGTAAGACAATTTTTTCTTTCTTTCCTCATTCAGGGCTCCCTGTGATGTGTAGTTGAACGCATTCTGAAAGAAGTAGCAACTCTGACACACAGAATGCACAGCTGAGTGAGCTTTTTAGGAAAGATTTTTCGGTCTTCAGCAAGCACCAACCTTTGCCCAAATCACCACTCCCTGTTATTTTGAATAATGTACCCCTGTCCTACCCCTCCTGTTCCAACCCCCTCAAGTTGACCTTTGACATCCAAGCAAAAATGTTTAATTGAGGTAAAAATCTGTCATTGAGAAGAAAAAAAAAGAAATCTCTCTGCAGTTGACCCGCACTATGATTTGTCAATATTTTTTTTTACACACAAAAAAAGAAAAAGAAAAAAGAAAATGGAAAATATTGCTTCTGAACAAGTAATGACTTTGACTGGATTTACTCAGCCTGGGTGAAGGGTTCTAGAGTTTGGGAACAGCTGATATTGAAGTGCCAGCATTGCTATAAGCTTGGCTTTCCAAATACTGGCACTATAAAAATGAAAATTAATTTATTGGGACACTTTTTGTACTGCCATTCAATTTGACATGAGTGTGCCTTGAATACTGATCTTCCTATTCACTGTCTCTCAAGACAAATGCAACACTTTTGTGAAGCAAAGGATCTGAACAAAATGAAAACAATGTATCAAATTCATGTGTCAACTTAGTTTCTAATTTGATTATGAAATTTCAATAGAATATCAGAGATATTACTTCTAAAAATAAAACAAAACTGCATTTAGGTTAGGAGTACCCAGCACAACATTGATGTGTCTGTGTGTGTATATATGTATGCATATGTACATAGAAATGCATAAACCTATATAGATATATATACAATTCTTCAAATCAGGACAAGACTGCATCCCTAGAAATATGGCCACAATAGTCAAGGAAGAGACTGGACTAAAAATCAGGAACTGCAGAAACAAAAAAAATATTTAGTGCACTCTGTCTTAAAATACGTTTACAGTATTGAAACAAGTACAAGGGTAATATTTGTGTGTATGTGTGTTTTAAACAAGTATTTTTTTTCTTCAAGTTTGCTTATACAGTTTCTCTGAATGCCATGGTGGCAATGTGTATATTGTTTTTTTGGTGACGGGGTTTTAGTATATATATATATATATAAATATATATGAATATATATTACATTTTTCTTGTTTACTGTAAAAGTATACCAGTATTTGTAATATTGGAGAATGCCTGGGCATTTAACAGAAATATAAAAAAAAAAAGTTTTTTTATTTTCATTTTGGAGTCCAATTTAAATTGTGGGTCTTTAAAAATGTTTTTGTCACTGTAACTGTAAAAGTTTTAAGTTTTAGTAACTTTTATTCTGCCTTGGGTGTAATAAAATGAAAATAAATTTATTTAAAAAAGTGAACTGTAACAAACTTGGATGGGGCCAGCTGCATAACGTCTGAAATATGGACATCTGAAATAGAAATTATGGAACATTGTTATTGCTTTGCAGTACAGTAAAATACTGACATGTATCTACAGTATGTTCTGCTTCTGGAATGGATACTCTTCATGGCTGGTTTGAAATACATGTGTAGGCACTTTCTGTCTTTCTACAGAAGCTTGTATTTTTGAACTTGTATGTGCATCCTTAGTGAAAAAGGGTACTTTAAGTACCTGTATGTCATTATCTTATTTGGGGGAGGGAGGCAACATTGCATCTTCAAGATACAACTCACAGGCTGCCACAATATATTTTCTTTAATTTGGCAGGATAAAATAGTGCAAAAAAAAAAAAAAAAAACGGATGAATTTGCAGTGTTGAAATGAACCTTATTGTACAGAAGGGAAATAAAAGTTTTTTTGACCTTTTAGCAACAAAAATACACAAGTAGATGTTTTTGTTTACTATTCTATTGGTTGTACATATTTTTCTATGATTACGCTGACATATGACTTGTTTTCATTTCATTTTATTTAGATTTTAACATTTACAGTATATGTGTTCTAACTGGCACTGGCAGTGACCATCTCTATTTGGGGTCATCTAGCTGCCCTTTGACCCTTGACCTTTGGTGACCTGTGTGTCAGTTGTACAGGAACCTGACCTGCCAATCCCATAGATTTCACAGCATGAGAAGAATAGAGCACAAATACAAGCAGCTACATCTCTCGCCATTTTGTTTTTTGCAAGTGTTAACTTCTGACATGGCCATGCTAGAGACAGGTCTGGCCACCAGTCAGAGAAAGAACATGGATATAGTGTGTAGAAAAACACACACACACACATTGGAGAAGAAATGGTAAAGTCTCTTATGAAGTGCAGGGTGATTATATATCTGGATACCTTAGTTAGACTCCTATACATCGTCTCACAGAGAACCATGTAGTGTACGCAGATAGCAGAGCAGCGGAGGCTGGCTGGATACGATCAAAGCTACAAGCTACACTCGCCTCAAAACCAGAAGCTACAATTACAGGCAGTTAGTAGCTACCGTACCTGACCACAATCATATGGACACCTATCAATCAGTCAGAACCAGGGTGTGTATATTAAACCTGCTCACTTACATGTACAGAACTGTCCTCAGACTGTTTATCAGCACAGAACACCCATATCTGTGTTTTTTCTTCTTTTTACGATTTTATGTTTCACTTAAAATATTGGTGCTTTGATATGTGCTAAGAGCTATTCCATGTTGGCTGCACTGTTTGCCCGCCCCTAGGCACCGTAGACAGAACACCAAGCAGAGCTAAGCTAAGCTAGGCTGTTGATGGTGTTCACTTTGTGTATAGACATATTCATGGAACACTGCCCAGTCTGTGGGTATATTCATTTTGTTTTCCTTTAGAGGTTCAGTTGTCTTGGGCTAGGCCAGTAGCCCCTCTACAAGAGAGGCCGAGTTGACGTTAGTATGCCGGTTCTGAATTATGAAATAAAAAGACAAAGTGCTTTGCTGCTTTCCACTCTTTAGGTTTGACATTCAATAATTGTACTATTTCCTTTTTTTCATGTTTGTATTTAAAGATTAATACAGGATTGGGATAAAGACATGTAGAAATCTGTAATTTTTCTATATGTAATAATGTTCGAATACAAAGGGAAATGGTCCGGGTCTGGACATACAGAGGGAGGGCTGGGGGCTTTGAGTAGGGATGTTATGCTGTGTGTGATGTCACAATATTTAAATACATGAACTGATTCTTTAGGCTGCATATTGGCTGTGTTGTCTATGATGTCACTGAGGTGAGGACAGCATTCCGACATTCTCAGGCCTGATGAGTCCAATGCCATTGGTTCGTTACAGTAAACATGACATTCAGACATCACTTGGCCTGTCTCTACGCTCTTTATTTGAAATGCATCAGAAAGATGCATGTTCACCACATTATGCAACAGGACAAACACACACACACACACACACACACACACACACACACACACACACACACACACACACACACACACACACACACACACTTTTAAGTAATGGAACTTCTGCCATTTAGAAATTGATAAATATATAGAAAATAAGAAATCTGACATTGAACGTACAAAATAACACTTTTCCTTCTTCCTCCTCACCCTCTGCAATTAAATGTGCATCAAAACTAATCAAATAACATCGCACTTATTCCGTATTTTCAACCAAAACCACTTCTAAAATCCACTTCAGGATATACATACATAAATGAAGGCATCCTTGGTTGCAAATGTTCTGCACTGCAGACACTGATCCCTGTATCTCCATCTGCTCCCTGCTGGCTCCTTGGGGCTGGTTGGGGGTCGGACGTAGAGGGGTTGAAGAAGGGAACTGGATGTTGTACAGAAGTGCTGGTACAGTCCCCCTCTTGGCATCCTACAGAGGGTGTCTAAGATGACTGACGGGCTGGCTCTGCGGGTGAATGATCTGAGCAGGGCTGTTGAGTTTGACTTAGCTCCCACCATCAAGACCTCAACATGCCGCTCAAACCAACACACCCTGGAATACTAAGACACACTCACATAAACTCAAGCTATCAACACACACACTCATATAAACTCACTCTATCCACACACACACTCATATGTACTCACACTATCAACACACACATACTCATAATCTCCCGCTATTAACACAGACTCATATAAACTCACGCTATCAACACACACACTCATATAAACTAACACTATCAACACACACACTCATATAAACTCACACTATCAACACACACACTCATATAAACTCACGTTATCAACACACACACTCATATAAACTAACACTATCAACACACACACTCATATAAACTCACGTTATCAACACACACACTCATATAAACTCAAGCTACCAACACACACACTCATAAACTTACGCTATTAACACACACACACTCATTTAAACTCACACTATCAACACACACACTCATATAAACTCACGCTATCAACACAAACACTCATATAAACTAACACTATCAACACACACACTCATATAAACTCACGTTATCAACACACACACTCATATAAACTCACGTTATCAACACACACACTCATATAAACTAACACTATCAACACACACACACTCATATAAACTCACGTTATCAACACACACACTCATATAAACTAACACTATCAACACACACACTCATATAAACTCACGCTATCAACACACACACTCATATAAACTAACACTATCAACACACACACTCATATAAACTCACACTATCAACACACACACTCATATAAACTCACGTTATCAACACACGCACTCATATAAACTCAAGCTACCAACACACACACTCATATAAACTAACACTATCAACACACACACTCATATAAACTCACGTTATCAACACACACACTCATATAAACTCACGTTATCAACACACACACTCATATAAACTCACGTTATCAACACACACACTCATATAAACTCAAGCTACCAACACACACACTCATAAACTTACTCTATTAACACACACACACTCATTTAAACTCACGCTATCAACACTCACAATATCAACACACACACTCATATAAACTCACGCTATCAACACACACACTCATAAACTCACGCTATTAATACACACACTCATATAAACTCACGCAATCAACACACACACTCATATAAACTCACGCAATCAACACACACTCATATATACTCACGCTATCAACACACACACTCATAATCTCACGCTATCAACACACACACTCATGTAAACTCAACCTATCAACACACACACTCATATAAACTCACTCATTCAACACACACACTCATATAAACTCACGCTATCAACACACACACTCATATAAACTAACACTATCAACACACACACTCATATAAACTCACACTATCAACACACACACTCATATAAACTCACGTTATCAACACACGCACTCATATAAACTCAAGCTACCAACACACACACTCATATAAACTAACACTATCAACACACACACTCATATAAACTCACGTTATCAACACACACACTCATATAAACTCACGTTATCAACACACACACTCATATAAACTCACGTTATCAACACACACACTCATATAAACTCAAGCTACCAACACACACACTCATAAACTTACTCTATTAACACACACACACTCATTTAAACTCACGCTATCAACACTCACAATATCAACACACACACTCATATAAACTCACGCTATCAACACACACACTCATAAACTCACGCTATTAATACACACACTCATATAAACTCACGCAATCAACACACACACTCATATAAACTCACGCAATCAACACACACTCATATATACTCACGCTATCAACACACACACTCATAATCTCACGCTATCAACACACACACTCATGTAAACTCAACCTATCAACACACACACTCATATAAACTCACTCATTCAACAAACACACTCATATAAACTCACGCTATCAACACACACACACTAATAAACTCACGCTGTCAACACACACACTCATAAACTCACGCTATCAACACACACACTCATATAAACTCACTCATTCAACAAACACACTCATATAAACTCACGCTATCAACACACACACACTAATAAACTCACGCTGTCAACACACACACTCATAAACTCACGCTATCAACACACACACTCATATAAACTCACACTATCAACACACACACTCATATATACTCACGCTATCAACACACACACTCATATAAACTCACTCATTCAACAAACACACTCATATTAACACAAGCTATCAACACACACACTCATAATCTCACGCTATTAACACACACACTCATATAAACTCACGCTATCAACACACACACACTAATAAACTCACGCTATCAACACACACACTCATAAACTCACGCTATCAACACACACACTCATAAACTCACGCTATTAATACACACACTCATATAAACTCACGCAATCAACACACACACTCATATATACTCACGCTATCAACACACACACTCATATGTACTCATGCTATCAACACACACACACTCATATAAACTCACACTATCAACACACACACTCATATAAACTCACTCATTCAACAAACACACTCATATTACAGTTTTTCTCCATTGGTTTGGCTCATTTCTTGAAACAGAAATGACATTCTCAAAACAACATGGACAAACCTCCAAACCACTTGGCAATTGTTCACAACAGAATTGAATTTCTCATTAATTTCATCAAATTGCAAATGTCTAAGTACATGTCTCAATGTCTCAGTACATCTTTGCAAATGATTAAGTACAGGTAGCCTACATTTAGCACACTTTCCAAGTGAATAGATCTTGTTGATCTAAACTGACTGTTGATTCTCAGTCTAATGGTTGTTCGCTCCAAAACGTGTCAGCGTCATTTCATTGTATAAGTCATCACATGCAGAATAGTCTGTTCAATTGTCAAAATTAGTCAAGAACATAATACCATATATGAATACCTTGGAACATTTGATAAATTTATTACAGCAATTGACAGTCAGGTGAAACTAGAACTTGACTAACAAAGGAGGAGTTTCACACATCTCAGATGACCAATCAAACAGTATGTTTAGTTACCTGACAGGTGCTGTCCATGACTGTGAATGCTGCCAAACATGTATGTAAAGAGCTTGACCATGCAGGACCAGTACAATTTCTGAACATGGAGGCACCTGGCCAAGTAAATGAACAAGGGCAACTGCCTGCTCGAGGAAGAGGAAGAGGAAGAAGAAGAGGAGGAGGAGTAAGGGTGCGTGGTGATGGAATAGGGGGAAGAGGCCGAGGAGCACGAAGACACCATGCTGTCCCGGATGAAATTCGGGCCACAATTATAGACCATGTCATCAACCATGGCCTCACAATGGCGGAGGCAGGTCGCCGAGTGCAGCCTAATGTGCCTCGTTCTACAGTCTCCTCCATCATCCAAACCTTTCGCAGGGAAAACAGGTATGTAGTCAGTCAATGATGGAATTATATGTTGTATAGGACAGGACACTGTGCATAGAGCAAGAAATATATTTATTTACACATTTACCTATTCATTTAGTGTGTGTGTGTGTGTGTGTGTGTGTGATAGGCCTACAGTAATATCTTACCTCAATGGGATGTTATGATACTAAAAATGACAAGAAAAATGGTATGATGATACAGTTTACAGTAGTATTCCAGTCACTTTGCAGTGATGCATTAGAATTGTGTTAAAGTTACTGTAAGTAAAACAACAATACAATTACATAGGTAACTCATTCTGTAAGGAATACATAAGGTATACATTACGAACGGAGTGTTGTCCTTTGAATTCTATGTCTAGGATTGGATGACAACCTTGCACGGGTGGCAGAGGAAAACTTCTCAATGAACAACAAGAACAAGAGATCTGTAACATGGTGATGGCAAATAATGCCATCACCTTGAGACAGATCCGCGCTGCAATCCTACAAGACAATGCCATATTCCAAAATGTCAACTCTATAAGCATCTCCACAATAGACCGGATATTGAAGAAGCATCAGATGACAATGAAGCAAATTTACAGGGTACCATCTGAGAGGAACTCTGATAGAGTGAAAGAGCTGCGGTACCAGTATGTACATGTAAGTCAGTTACTGGTTGTCCATCATTATAAACTTTTGTCAGGCTCTGGCCATAGAGAAGCCTATTTGCTTCTTGACAGCTGTAGCGCATCGTCTCTAATTAGGGATCCTACATAGGTTTGTAGATTTTCACACAGGGTTGTGGGTCGTTGTCGTTATATGTCGCAGTCACGGTGAAAGTAACTGTGCTATTTGTGCCATTCGTGTTTGTTTTTGTGAACGTGACGTTGTGTCGTTAGTGTTTGTTTGGTGTTGTATAGTTCGTTCATTTTGTGACATTTTATACATAGTATAAATAATAAATATGACGAACTACTATCCCTGCGCTGCGCCTTGGTCTCCCTATGCACCCTCACTTGACAGAACGCCCCACCAGTACGAGACCAAGCAGCGTAAGTGGGGAGAGATTGAGAGTGAGGAGGTGCCGCGTTATGCGCGACGCGCGAGACGGGGAAACGCCCGCAAACAACCCCAAGGTAATTTATGGGGTTGGTCTGGCTACAGGGAGGAAGACCAATACCACCTCCCCGGTGGAGCATGGAGAGGCCGAGGTATAAATGGGGGGCTCAGAGCAAGGTGGAGGAGGAGTATTTGGAGGAGCATTTTGGAGAGGTTCTGGAGTAATTGGTGGAGATAGAGGTCGAGAGGGCGGAGTGGTCCAGTCTAGGTCCGGTCGTCTACTCCACTCCCGGGCCGGAGCAGTCCGCTCCACCGGTGACCAGTCTGGGTCCGGTTGTCTACTCCACCTCCCTGCCAGAGCAATCCGCTCCTCCGGTGCCCAGTCTGGGTCCGATCGTCTACTCCACCCCCATGCCAGAGCAGTCCGCTCCACCGGTGCCCAGTCCGGGTCCGGTCGTCGTCTCCACTCCCATGCCAGAGCAATCCGCTTCACCGATGTCCAGTCCTGGTCCAGACCTCTGCTCTACTCCCCACACCCGACCTCCAGTGCGTGCGCCCAGCCAGGTGCTTCCTGTGCCAGCTCCACGCACCCGACAACCGGTGCGCCTCCCCAGTCCGGTACGTCCCGTGCAGGCCCTCCGCAGCCCGGAACCTCCAGCAAAGGACCACAGCCCGGAACCTCCAGCAAGGGTCCGCAGCCCGGAACCTCCAGCAAAGGTTCGCAGCCCTGGACCTCCAGCAAAGGTCCGCAGCCCGAAACCTCCAGCGAAGGTCCGCAACCCGAAGCCTATAGCGAAGGTCCGCAGCCCGGAACCTCCAGCGAAGGTCCGCAGCCCGGAACCTCCAGCGAAGGTCCGCAGCCCGAAGGCTATAGCGAAGGTCCGCAGCCCGAAGGCTATAGCGAAGGTCCGCAGCCCGGAACCTCCAGCGAAGGTCCGCAGCCCGGAACCTCCAGCAAAGGTCCGCAGCCCGGAACCTCCAGCGAAGGTCCGCAGCCCGGAACCTCACAAAGTCTGCTCCGCTCCAGTGCCTGAGCAGTCTGCTCCACCGGTGCCCATTCCGGGTCCAGCCGTCTGCTCCGCTCCAGTGCCTGAGCAGGCCGCTCCACCGGTGCCCAATCAGGGTCCGGCCGTCTGCTCCGCTCCAGTGCCTGAGCAGTCCGCTCCACCGGTGCCCAATCCGGGTCCGGCCGTCTGCGCCGCTCCAGTGCCAGAGCAGTCCGGTCCACCGGTGCCCAATCCGGGTCCGGCCGTCTGCGCCGCTCCAGTGCCAGAGCAGTCCGCTCCACCGGTGCCCATTCCGGATCCGGCCGTCTGCTCCGCTCCTGAGCCAGAGCAGTCCGCTCCCCCGGTGCCCAATCCGGGCCCAGTTGTTTTCTCCGCTCCATGGCCGGAGCCGTTTGCCCCACCGGTGCCCAGTCCGGGCCCGGTTGTTTTCCCCGCTCCATGGCCGGAGCCGTTTACCCCACCGGTGCCCAGTCCGGGTCCGGTTAATTGCCCAGCTCCATGGCCGGAGCTGTTTGCCCCACCGGTGCCCATTCCGGGCCCGGTTGTTTTCCCTGCTCCATGGCCGGAGCCGTTTACCCCACCGGTGCCCTGTCCGGGCCCGGTTAATGGTCCCACTCCATGGCCGGAGCCGTTGGCCCTACCGGTGCCCAGTCCGGGCCCGGTTGTTTTCCCTGCTCCATGGCTGGAGCCGTTTACCCCACCGGTGCCCAGTCCGGGCCCGGTTAATGGTCCCGCTCCATGGCCGGAGCTGTTTTCCAGAAGGGGCATGGAAGAAAACTGTCCACTTCGCCGGAGCCAGAACCTCCACCGACAGACTAATCTTCCCTCCCTAATACCCCCCCCCATGTATTTGTGTGTTTTCTTTGGCGTCCGGGAGTCCACGCCTTAGGGGGGGGGGGGGGACGGGTACTGTCAGGCTCTGGCCATAGAGAAGCCTATTTGCTTCTCTTTGTAACCATGGTCAGAGTCTGACAGGTCTTTTCTTTCTGCTTCTGGTGGTGGTTTGTGTGGGATCCTTAATTAGAGGCAGCTGTAGTGCATCGTCTTTAGGGATCCTACATAGGTTTGTAGATTTTCACACAGGGTTGTGGGTCGTTGTCGTTATATGTCGCAGTCACGGTGAAAGTAACTGTGCTATTTGTTACGTCCGTTCATTCGTGTTTGTTTTTGTGAACGTGACGTTGTGTCGTTAGTGTTTGTTTGGTGTTGTATAGTTTGTTCATTTTGTGACATTTTATACATAGTAGTTTGTCATATTTATTATTTATACTATCTCTGCGCTGTGCCTTGGTCTCCCTACGCACCCTCATGTGACACCTTTTTACAATTAAGCAGTGCTTCCCAAACATTTATCTGACTTCAACATTTCGCCTAAAAACTGCAGCTTACTGTATGATGCAATTATCATTATAATCCTTATTTTGAAGAATATAACATACAATAAGAAAAAGGGTCAAAGAGCTGCAATTAGTGCCTCCCATGTAAATCTATCTAATACTGTGGGTTTTACTGTAACATTTCAGTAAGTCTAGTCATTGATGATTTTCCCCCTCCCTTTTCTGTCAAATACCCCCTGTAGTACCTCTGCATAGGGGTACATGTACCCCAGGTTTGGAACCACTGGAGTAGTGGCCAGTAGTATATTGAACATGTGGAGAACATAGAACATTCCTATGTAATTGTCTGTAACTGTAGTGTATGACTCTTCTGTATGACTGATTTGATGTTTTCTTTTTTTACGCTATTGTAGAGAATAATGTCATTGGAAGGAAACGAGACCCCTCACATCCTCGTATTTGTGGATGAAGCTGGCTTCAACCTGGCCAAGGGCCGAAGACGTGGCCGTAATATTATTGGCCACCGGGCCACGGTGGATGTCCCAGGCCAGCGAGGGGGCAATATAACTATGTGTGCTGCCATATACACTCACATCCCCAGTCTTGGCCCATACAATACACAGAATCTCCTCATCTTCTTGGACCGCCTTCATTTTGATTTGATCCCTGAAAATGAGAGAGGTCTTGTAGAGCCTCACCTAGGATCAATAAAGTACCTACCTACCTACCTACCTACCTACCTACCTACCTACCTACCTACCTACCTACCTACCTACCTACCTACCTACCTACCTACCTACCTACCTACCTACCTACCTACCTACCACAATATGTCATTGTATGGGACAATGTGAATTTCCACTGTGGCCCGCTCATCAGGGCCTGGTTCACTACTCATCCAAGGATGGTCATGGTGTTCCTACCACCTTACTCTCCTTTCCTCAATCCTATTGAGGAGTATTTCTCCGCTTGGAGGTGGAGAGTGTATGAGCATCGGGCTCAAGATCAGAGGTCCCTGCTCCATGCAATGGACGCTGCGTGTGAGGATATCACAGGAGATCAGTGTAGGGGATGGTTGCGACATGCACAACGTTTCTTCCCTCGTTGCATCGCAAGGGAGAATATACGCTGTGATGTGGACGAGAATCTGTGGCCAGACAGACAGCAGCGTGTGGATGGCGAGGAGGGTGAGGGCGGTGGCCAGGGGAGGGTGAGGACAGCGACCAGTGAAGAACTGTTAGTTGTGAAACTCCAGCTTTATTTACAGCACTGTAGGCTGCATATAATTGTCATTGTTTTTTGTTTGTGTGTTTATATTACAGTATATTATGCTGTATACATTTTCTTTTTACTCTGATGTATGGAAGTTACTTTATGTGTGTGTATGATAATGGTTACAATTTCCTTGGCAGTATGAGTGCAATGTGTGATGTCAAACCACGCTATTAACACACACACTCATATAAATTCACGCTATCAACACACACATTCATAATCTCCCGCTTTTAACACACACACTCATATAAACTCATGCTATCAACACACTCATATAAACTCACACTATCCACACACACACTCATATAAACTCACGCTATCAACACACACAGTCATATAAACTCATGCTAACGGCACTCATATGAAGTTACACTATAATAACAACTCTCTCAACACTCACTCATATACACACTCACTCTGCTATTGAATGAACAGAGCATTTAGTAAATGTTTTATTCATGTAAATATTGCTATTTATTCACACACAGAAAAGCCACAAGATTACACAAGTCTGCCCCTGCCGCTATATAAATAATATTCTCTCATTATTATTCAAGAAGAGACAGTGAACCAACAACAGGGAGTTAAAACTGAGCTTCCATTGCATTAACAAACCACATGACTTTCACTAGGCAATGTTTGCCATAACACATAACCTTACAATATCACACCAAATATACAGTACACTCTACCGAGAAACACAGAGAGCCAGGGAGACCTTCATCAATACTCAGAGGTCATTTACTATGTAGTGGTCTCCCTCACGAGAGGTTCACATTCCTCTTCTTATTTTGATTTAATTTGCTCCTTTCTATGTCCTTTCTAGTAAATGTAGGTTAACTTTTGGTGGTGTAGGGAAAGTGTAGTGAGTGGGACTGACTGACTAGCTGATTGACTGACTGACTGACTGACTGACTGACTGACTAGCTGATTGACTGACTGACTGACTGACTGACTGACTGACTGACTGATTAACTGACTGAAGGAATGCGAGAGAGGAAGTGAGTTATAGAAAGACAATAATTACTTATAAATAAAAATTACATTTAAAAGTTGTTCTTTGCTAAAATGGTAAAGAGTATTACTTACTAAACTAAAGATGGAAGAAGACACACACAGCACCGAGGATGTGTCTGGACGTGTCGAGGTAGTAGGATGGATTTACTGATACACACAGAACCGAGAATGTGTCTGGATGTGTCGAGGTAGTAGGATGGATTCACTGATACACACAGAACCGAGAATGTGTCTGGACGTGTCGAGGTAGTAGGATGGACTCACTGATACACACAGAACCGAGGATGTGTCTGGACGTGTCGAGGTAGTAGGATGGATTCACTGATACACACAGAACCGAGGATGTGTCTGGACGTGTCGAGGTAGTAGGATGGATTCACTGATACACACAGAACCGAGGATGTGTCTGGACGTGTCGAGGTAGTAGGATGGATTCACTGATACACACAGACCCGAGGATGTGTCTGGACGTGTCGAGGTAGTAGGATGGACTCACTGATACACACAGAACCGAGGATGTGTCTGGACGCGTCGAGGTAGTAGGATGGATTCACTGATACACACAGAACCGAGGATGTCTGGACGTGTCGAGGTAGTAGGATGGACTCACTGATACACACAGAACCGAGGATGTGTCTGGACGCGTCGAGGTAGTAGGATGGATTCACTGATACACACAGAACCGAGAATGTGTCTGGACGTGTCGAGGTAGTAGGATGGACTCACTGATACACACAGAACCGAGGATGTGTCTGGACGTGTCGAGGTAGTAGGATGGACTCACTGATACACACAGAACCGAGGATGTGTCTAGACGTGTCGAGGTAGTAGGATGGACTCACTGACACACATAGAATCGAGGATGTGTCTGGACGTGTCGAGGTAGTAGGATGGACTCACTGAGACACAAAGGGTAATGTCTCAATAAACACAAACCAGACAAAACATTGTGAAGGTAGAACGGCTAATTTTCCCTAAGAAATATTGGTACTTGGGTACAACCAGGATTGGGAAGGTTACTTTCTAAATGTAATCTGTTACAGTTACAAGATACCTGTCCAAAATTTGAATCAGTAACGTAACTTTTGGATTTCCCAAACTAACGTAATCTGATTACATTCCATTACTTTTATTTTACTTTCTCCTTAAGAGGCATTAGAAGAAGACAAACATTTATGTTACCAATTGAATGACATCTATTGCAGGATAAACCAATGTTAAAGTTTACATAGCTGGCCATATATGGATGTTAAACTTTACTTTATGTATTGGTTATGTAGGCTTCTACTAACCCATCGCTTTCTACTACATATAATAATAAAATTATTAAATTATATCTTTACCTTAAAAACCAAAGTCTATCAGAATTCCAGTCGTTCCAATAAATGTTATAACCCAGGACTTGGAGAAATTTAAGTATAGATTAGCCAACTTGTTTTACCTGAGCATGACCCCAAAACTGAGGACTTATTAGACAGCCCTACTCTGTTGTTTATGATTTTGTTATCATGGAAGACTGATTGGGCTCATTGATTTTAGTTAAAAAATTAATTTGTGCAAAGCTGTCAAAAATATCAAATATATATATTTGTTCAACACTTTTTTGGTTACTACATGATTCCTTATGTATTATTATTTCATAGTTTGGATGTCTTCAAATATTATTCTACAATGTAGAAAATAGTATAAATAAAGAAAATCCCTTGAATTAGTAGGTGTCCAAACTTTTGACTGGTACTGTATATATAATTTATAAGTCCAAAAATGGATGTAGCAACTAAAGATTGCCCCTTTAAGTCTATCAAAAGTTTTAGCAATAAAAGCCCCACTTTTATTCAATAGGCTTGGATCCGCACTATCCAGCTGTTGCAAGAGCGTATTTTCCACTGATAGGCACCTTAAACTTCTTGAATTCAACCATTATTGGGTTCAAACACACATTTACATTTGTGAACAGCCATCCACAACAACCACAATCCATAAGGCGCAAATAGCTAAATGAGAGAGCAGCAGTGTGATTCAAATCAATGCACAATGTAGATCAATAATATGTGATATCCGTATCGCCGTCATCCTTACCTCCGAAGCGTTTATTCAAATTGGATAATCTTTGAAAGCCGACAGCAGTCACACCATGGGAAGACATAGCTTGGACTGTAGCCTACAAAACCCTATTCCTGCTCTTTTCCCGCAATCCATCAAACACATTTGGTGTGTCATCGTAGTGGTCTCTGACTTGTGGTCAGACTCGCTCAGGTGGAACAAACTTAAATTTGCGCTTTTTTTTTCCAATGCTGATTTGAATGTCATTGAGAAAACAGAGAAGTGTCAAAGATTTTTTTACGCAAATATCCTTTCTGAATTTAAAAGTAATCCTCGAAGTAATCATCTAGTTTGTCAAAAGTATCTGTAATCCGATAACAATATTTTTGCTGGTAATTTAACGGATTACAGTTACCGTTTTTGTAATCCCTTACATGTAATGAATTACATGTAATCTGTTACTCCCCAACCCTAGGTACAACTATACCCATCCTAATACAAATGTGTGATGTGGATGTCTCTTAGTAGCAGCGACATCTCCCTCTCAATAACCAGCCTGGTTACTTCGATGACCTAAAACTACTGTGGTAATTAAAACAGCCAACACACACACACTCACGCACGTACGCACACACACCCACGGGTTATACAGGGGGTACGGAGGAATTATTTCTGCTCTGCTTTCCTCTCTGCCTGTCAGGGTGGCCAAGCCCCCCCCCTCTCTTCCCCCTCTCCCTCTCCTCTCTCTCTATCGGTCTCTCTCTCGCTCCTTCCCTCTCCTCCACTCATTAGAAGGCAACTTCAAATGATTTAAGCCCCTGTTGGTTGTCGACTGTGGCGTAAGGCCACAGTGTTGTCAGGTACAGTAGGTCTTAACGCTTCAAGATGAACATGGCTATTCTCTCTGACAAAACCCCCCACAGGGGACTGCATTGATGGCACTGGAATGCAGCGATGACAGGAGGACAGAGGGGAGGGGAGGAAAGAGAGTGAGATAGATAGAGAGAGAGAGAGGTACAGTAAATAAAGAAAGGAGGAATGGAGCGAGGGATTGAGCAGCCGGAGGAAAGGAGTTGTGGGAGATGGTGTCACAGTAGAAGGCCCGGGCAAAAGGAGGAGAGGGTGATAGAGCAAGGAAAGGACATTTTTAAAAGGAGAGGGCTATAGTTATTTATGATAAAAGAACAAGCTTGTCTCTGTAGACAGTGTTTGAATGAGGGTGTCATGACGAATCAGAGGGTCCCTAGACTTCCTTGGTAATTATTAACATTAATTGTCCTTGTCCAATTGATTGGCATGCCTGTTTCATGGGTATTTCCAAAAGCAGTAGTGGTATCACTCACTATTCCTTCTTTCATGTGTCTCTCTCTCTCTCTCCCTCTCTCTCTCTCTCTGACAGTTTCAGCAGCATGTCAAATTACAACAAGACTAATCAAACTTTTATTGAGATAATTTTATCCCTGAAATGTGGAGTGTTGGAGCGTTCCGTTTACAGCATTGCATTGGGGGTTAATCAGATGTGGCTATTGAATGCAACTCGTTCTGTGTTCACTAAACGTACCCACCTCTCACAATGTACAATAAAAAACGTATTATAAACACGTACAATGGTACAGAAGGAAATTACTACATTTTAAATGTTGAAACAAATGAAATCATGAGTGAGGTAATGTTGAAACGTTGCATTGTATTTGTGTCAATATACAGTATCATTGTATTACAAAGCATCATCCAATTATTTAGAAATAAAGACACGTCGGAAAGTGATCAATTTATTTTCTCTTTTAATTACACCCACTGAGACGATAGTGTGTTGCAAATGGCACCCTATTCCCAATATAATAGTGTACTACATTTGACCGGCTCTTAGTCAAAAGTAACGGACTATATAGGGAATAGGGTGCCATTTGTGACACAGAAGAGGCAAAGAAAAAACTAATAAAAGAGAGGAAAACTAAGCTATGTATGTTCAATAAGATTCCTGCTGCAACCAAACTACAAACACAGTTTAAAATCAGTCAAACTTCTCATTTTACTGAATCCTGCTTTTTCTTTCTATTAGCTAAGTGATAAACGGGGTGCGTTTATGTGAGGAAGTAAAGGAATGAAGGAAGCTAGGCGTCTGCGGCAGAGGGAGAGGTGCTTGCCGGCGCGAGGTGTCCTTTTGATATTCCGACACTTTTGGAAGATCACATTGTGGGATTAGCAGGCAGCCTTGTCGTTTCCAACAACAATACGGCGATTTAGGGATGCTTTTTCTCACACGGCGCCTCACATTAACGCCAGGCCCAAAGATTTACATAAATCTTTGTCTTAAGATGAAAGAAAGGCAGTTTGAGACAAAAGCTTTAGAACTGGGGAAGGAAGAAGAAGGAAAGTGGAGTAAGCGGTGTTGTCTGCCAATTTGGAGGCTAAGAGAAGAGAGAGGGAAAGATAAAAAAAAACGTTTTATTCATTTTAAATCTCCCAGAATCTCGCCCCCACACGTTTTTTTTGGCATCCATGTAAATAAAAAAATAAAAAATAAAGACGTAGTGAAAAGGGAGGGAGGATCAGAATATTAATTAGGAGGATCAGAATATGCATTAGGGGGATCAGAATATTCATTAGCATGTCTGTCCGGTAAAGGGAGGGAGGATCAGAATATTCATTAGGAGGATCCGAATATTCATTAGGAGGATCAGAATATTCATTAGGAGGATCAGAATATTCATTTGGAGGATCAGAATATTCATTTGGAGGATCAGAATATTCATTTGGAGGATCAGAATATTCATTTGGAGGATCAGAATATTCATTTGGAGGATCAGAATATTCATTAGCATGTCTGTCTGGTAAAGGGAGGGAGGATCAGAATATTCATTAGGAGGATCAGAATATTCATTAGTATGTATTTCTTGTGAGAGAAAAGAGAGAGGTGTGGAGAGGTGAAAGTGTTCAGCAGGCTTATGTTCAGTGTTGGGTTATTTGGTGGTGTGTCTCTGACTGCGTCTCACAGTGAAAGGTATAGCATCAGTCTCCGTTCTCTCTGCTCTAATCTTTCGTCTGTAGCAGTCATTCACCAAACTGACCTATATGGTTGTTCCTCCTCTCTCTCCCCACCTCCTACTCCTGTGCCTCCTCTCTCCCCCCACCTCCTCCTCCTATGCCTCCTCTCTCCCCCCACCTCCTCCTCCTGTGCCTCCTCTCTCTCCCCACCTCCTCCTCCTGTGCCTCCTCTCTCTCCCCACCTCCTCCTCCTGTGCCTCCTCTCTCTCCCCACCTCCTACTCCTGTGCCTCCTCTCTCTCCCCACCTCCTACTCCTATGCCTCCTCTCTCCCCCCACCTCCTCCTCCTGTGCCTCCTCTCTCTCCCCACCTCCTCCTCCTGTGCCTCCTCTCTCCCCCCACCTCCTACTCCTGTGCCTCCCCTCTCCCCACCTCTTCTTCCTCCTCCTCCTCCTGTGCCTCCTCTCTCTCCCCACCTCCTCCTCCTGTGCCTCCTCTCTCCCCACCTCCTCCTCCTGTGCCTCCCCACCTCACCTCCTCCTCCTGTGCCTCCTCTCTATCCCCACCTCCTCCTCCTGTGCCTCCTCTCTCTCCCCACCTCCTCTTCCTGTGCCTCCCCACCTCCTCCTCCTGTGCCTCCCCACCTCCTCCTCCTGTGCCTCCCCACCTCCTCCTCCTGTGCCTCCTCTCTCTCCCCACCTCCTCCTCCTGTGCCTCCTCTCTCCTCCATTTGATTGGATTCCTCCTCCTTTATCCTCTTATTGTGAATCTGCTTACATTAAAGCCAACAGATTGGATCAGAATCTGAACACTAAAGGTGATTCTCTTTTTAAATAGAGTGTAAAATTTAGATTATAGGCCTAGAGAGAGGGAGAGAGAGAGAGAGAGAGAGAGAGAGAGAGAGAGAGATAGCGAGAGAGAGAGAGAGAGAGAGTGCTAGAGAGGGAGAGAGAGATTTGTTGAACCATTGAGACAGTATCATCATCATCATTATCTCTCGGCTTCCCGTGGATAGGCTTAGTCTTACCTCATCTTTATTACAGTTACAGTATTTGTCATTATTCAAATAACCTGCTGGTGGGTTTACAATCGCCCACACCCGTTTCTTCCCTTTTCATTATCTCTGCTCTTTGTTTTCACATTCAGCCAGTTATTAAAAAAAGGTTATGGCCAATTTGGCAACAAATGTTCTGTCATTTTTGGTATTTAGCCTATTGAAATTGTGTTTGTATATTTAACAAATAATTGTATAACCACTACCATTTATTTTATTAGGTTATCAAAATGTAATAACTACATTTTATAAATGAAATAACTGTTAGCTAATTATATTATTTTTTTTGGGGGTATACCAATCGGATGCAGAATAAATCGGTAGTGTGAAGTGAGCTGTGTTTGGCAGCCAAGTGTCCCAAAAGACATCCTATTCCCTATATATTGCACTACTTTTGACTAGGGCCCATAGGGACACAAACTATGTATCTGAAGGCAGTAGAAGCAGCCCAGACCACAGCCAGCCAGCTGTATCTGAATGACTCTAGCTGGTTACTACTACGGAGACATAGAACGCCCCAGCCATTGCAACTCTATGGTGACTCTACTTCCTGTAGACTCCTTATTTATAACCCCCCCCCACCATTATCTCTTTCTCGTTCTTTCCCTAACTCCTTCTTCCCTCTCTTTGCTACCCTTCTCTTACTCCTTCCTTTATTTCTCTCACTTTATGCCACCATCCCCTGTCCTTGATGTTCCCCCCTCTGGACCCCCCCCCCCCATCCTTCCCATCCCTCCCTCACTATAGGCTGTGTGGCAGGCGGCGTTTCCCCCCCATCGGTGGTAATAAAATAAACAAATGACAGTGGACTGACGTCCCACCTTGAACCAGAGGAAGAGGTTATTTACATCAATGGGAACTTACAATCTGCCCACGCTAGATCACTCAGTCATGACAGGTCTTACCAGCACACACCAGATAACCATAGAGAGGGGTGGGTGTGGTGATAGAGGGGGCAGAGAAGCAGAGAAGAGGTGAGATGAAAAGGGGGAAAAGAGAGAGCGGTGAGAGAGGGAGGGACATAAACACACAAAAGAAACAGCTCTCCTCTCCTCTCTTCCCCCTGATAGATGCACAAACAAACACACTACATGTTCATGTTTTAAATGTATTTAAATTGTAAAGTATTTTGTCTGTAATGTCTTTTTCGTTATATGTCGGACACCAGTAAGACTAGCTGTCGCCATTGGCGTCGGCTAATGGGGATCCTAATAAATCAAATCAAATCCTCTCTGTCTTATGGCCAGTACTGTGCTCTTCTCTACTACAGTGGGGAGAACAAGTATTTGATACACTGCCGATTTTGCAGGTTTTCCTACTTACAAAGCATGTAGAAGTCTGTAATTTTTATCATAGGTACTCATCAACTGTGAGTGACGGAATCTAAAACAAAAATCCAGAAAATCACATTGTATGATTTTTAAGTAATTAATTTGCATTTTATTGCATGACATAAGTATTTGATCACCTACCAACCAGTAAAAATTCCGGCTCTCACAGACCTGTTAGTTTTTCTTTAAGAAGACCTCCTGTTCTCCACTCATTACCTGTATTAACTGCACATGTTTGAACTCGTTACCTGTATAAAAGACGACTTTCCACACACTCAATCAAACAGACTCCAACCTCTCCACAATGGCCAAGGCCAGAGAGCTGTGTAAGGACATCAGGGATAAAATTGTAGACCTGCACAAGGCTGGGATGGGCTACAGGACAATAGGCAAGCAGCTTGGTGAGAAGGCAACAACGGTTGTCGCAATTATTAGAAAATGGAAGAAGTTCAAGATGACGGTCAATCTCACTCGGTCTGGGGCACCATGCAAGATCTCACCTCGTGGGACATCAATGATCATGAGGAAGGTAAGGGATCAGCCCAGAACTACACGGCAGGACCTGGTCAATGACCTGAAGAGAGCTGGGACCACAGTCTCAAAGAAAACCATTAGTAACACACTACGCCGTCATGGATTAAAATCCTGCAGCGCACGCAAGGTCCCCCTGCTCAAGCCAGCGCATGTCCAGGCCCGTCTGAAGTTTGCCAATGACCATCTGGATGATCCAGAGGAGGAATGGGAGAAGGTCATGTGGTCTAATGAGACAAAAATATAGCTTTTTGGTCTAAACTCCACTCGCCGTGTTTGGAGGAAGAAGAAGGATGAGTACAACCCCATGAACACCATCCCAACCGTGAAGCATGGAGGTGGAAACATCATTCTTTGGGGATGCTTTTCTGCAAAGGGGACAGGACAACAGCACCGTATTGAGGGGAGGATGGATGGGGCAATGTATCGCGAGATCTTGGCCAACAACCTCCTTCCCTCAGTAAGAGCATTGAAGATGGGTCGTGGCTGGGTCTTCCAGCATGACAACGACCCGAAACACACAGCCAGGGCAACTAAGGAGTGGCTCCGTAAGAAGCACCTCAAGGTCCTGGAGTGGCCTAGCCAGTCTCCAGACCTGAACCCAATAGAAAATCTTTGGAGGGAGCTGAAAGTCCGTATTGCCCAGCGACAGCCCCGAAACCTGAAGGATCTGGAGAAGGTCTGTATGGAGGAGTGGGCCAAAATCCCTGCTGCAGTGTGTGCAAACCTGGTCAAGAACTACAGGAAACGTATGATCTCTGTAATTGCAAACAAAGGTTTCTGTACCAAATATTAAGTTCTGCTTTTCTGATGTATCAAGATAGATAGATAGATAGATAGATAGATAGATAGATAGATAGATAGGTACTTTATTGATCCCCCGGGGGGGAAATTTCATTATCAAGCAGCTACGACAAAAACACAGGGCAGGTGCAAAATGCCACAACGAAAGTACACAAAAGACAGATACACGGTACATGATACATAGAGCGGCAGTATGAAAAAGTATAGAAATACAGGATATCTGGAGTGCAAAAAAAAGCTATAAAAGGACATTGCGTAGTATGAGTGGTTGGCTGAATATGTACACTATACATTGGTGGATGTTGGATGGTTAACTATACTATACAGGTTGATGGCAGAGAAATACTTCAGTAGCTAATGCGTATGATATGAGCGAGGGTAATAATAGTTTACTTAATAGACAGACTGGGTAAATGAACAGGTAAGTGAAAATTTTGCATGGTTAAATTAGCTGTACAGTTAGGTATACAGTTATATTTACAGATAAGTGAATACTTGCATGTTTACACAAACTGTACAGGTAAATGACAGGAAGAGATACTATAATAGCTAAATGTGTGTATGATATTATTGGGCTAATAATAGTAATTCCCTTAAAATACAGTCCTTAGTGCGCAGGGTTTAATTACAGACAACTGCACTTATTGCACATTTGATATACTAAAAGCAATGAGAAAAGGTGCAACTGGCAGGATACTAATATGCATTCCTGAGTGAATGCCTAGGTCCAATAATTACTTACAATATTGCATGTGATATAATATAACAACTGTACATGGGTATGTATATACAGACCTGTATGAATAAGTAGGTCCTGAGTGGATGAGTGCTGACGGAACAGAGTTACTCACGGATGGATGCATAATTGTTAAACTAGGTCCTAGCACCCCAACAGTTCCAGATCTATGTTGCCGACGGCACGGCACCCCGGTGAGGCATTATATAGTCTCATAGCCGCCGGCAGGAAGGACCTCCTGTGGCGCTCTCTGGCACACCGTGGTGGGATCAGTCTGTGACTGAAAGAGCTCCTCTGCGTCATAACCATAGCGTGCAGAGGGTGGGTGACGTTGTCCATGATGGCCAGCAGTTTGGCCAGGATCCGTCTCTCCGCCACCTCCTCTAGAGTGTCAAGGCTCATCCCCAGGACAGAGCTAGCCTTCCTGATCAGCTTATTTACCCGAGAAGCATCACCGGCTTTGATGTTTGCTCCCCAGCACACCACTGCAAAAAAGATGGCACTGGCCACCACAGACTGGTAGAAGGTATGCAGTAGTTTACTGCACACGTTGAAGGACCTGAGCCTCCTCAGAAAGTAGAGTCGGCTCTGGCCCTTTTTGTACAGGGCCCCGGTGTTACCAGCCCATTCCAGTCTGTTGTCCATATGGACCCCCAAGAACTTGTATGACTCAACCATTTCCACATCCATCCCCTTTATAGGGACTGCAGTCAGTTGTGCCTTGGTTCTCCTGAAGTCCACCACCATCTCCTTAGTTTTGCTGATGTTGAGCTGAAGCTCCTGTACTCCTCCTCCTGCCCACCCCTGATGCACCCTACAATAGCAGAGTCATCCGAGAACTTCTGTAGGTGGCATGTTTCAGAGTTATATCTGAAGTCTGAGGTGTAGAGGGTGAACAGGAAGGGGGACAGGACCGTACCCTGGGGGGCCCCTGTGTTGCTAACTGCCCGTTCTGACACACAGCTCTGTAGTCGCACAAATTGTGGCCTACCGGTCAGGTAGTCCGTGACCCAGGAGACTAAGGGTGCTTCCACTTTCATCCTCCTCATCTTCTCACCCAGTAGCAGGGGCTGAATGGTATTGAAGGCACTGGAGAAGTCAAAAAACATGACCCTCACAGTGCAACCTGCGTTGTCCAGGTGAGAGTAGGCCCTCTGCAGAAGGTAGATGATTGCATCATCCACCCCGATGTTGCGCTGGTATGCAAACTGCAGGGGGTCCATTGATGAACACACCAGGGGTCTGAGGTGAGCGAGGACTAACCTTTCCAGGGTCTTCATGATGTGGGATGTTAGCGCTACAGGTCTGAAGTCATTCAGGACAGTGGGGTGTGCCTTCTTGGGCACTGGGACGAGGCAGGATGTTTTCCACAGCACAGGGACCCTTTCTAGGCTCAGGCTAAGGTTGAAAAGACGCTGGAGTATTCCACACAGTTGGTCAGCACAGACCCTCAGCACCCTTGGGCTGATGCCATCGGGGCCCGCCGCTTTCCACTGGTGTAGTCTCTCCAGCTCTCTCTTCACTTGGTTGGTGGTGAAAGCCAGCCCAGGTAGGGAGGTGGGGGGAAGGGGGGTGTTGAGGATCAGTCCAGGGGGGGCAGGGGCGGAGGTGGGGTCACTGATTGTCTCAGCAGAGGTGCTGTGAGCAAAGTGGGGGTGATGTCATGCAATAAAATGCAAATTAATTACTTAAAAATCATACAATGTGATTTTCTGGATTTTTGTTTTAGATTCCGTCACTCACAGTTGGAGAGTACCTACATGCTTTGTAAGTGGGAAAACCTGCAAAATCGGCAGTGTATCAAATACTTGTTCTCCCCACTGTATGTTCAGGGAGGATGTTGTTGTCGGTTGTGTTGTGATCAGTAGCTACAGACTGGGGTCCTGTGGTCCTCAGGAACATGACATTGTAATCTGCTCCATGTTTTATTTATGGACCTTACTGAGGCAGATAACGGCTGTTTTAACAAACAAAGATGATTGCTTCAGGGGCCAACCGCTCCTCCTGAGGTAATTAAGACAAAGTAGCTCCCAGGGCCAGGAGAGAGGGAGGGAGGGTGAGGGCAGGAGGGAGGGTGGGAAAGAGGGAAAGCAGAAGGGCGGGAGAGGGGAGGGGGGAGGGAGGGATTTATGCAAACAATTGTGCAGCCCTGTATGTTAGGGTTAGGGTTAAGGTGAACCGAGATGTGGACATGAAACTAGGGTTAGGGTTAAGGGTAGTAAAATCAGAGGTAGTCTTATAAAATGCAGTAAGTGCAGCACCAATCACTGGCAGTCACAAACAGTGGCACACCTCAGTGGCTCAATCCTAGACCTGCCGTGTTTATTTGTAAACTGAACAGACAATATGAGAGGCTGGGCTGTACAAAGGACTGAGGCTGCCAGCTGGCCCAATCAGGCTATTTCCCCTCCCTTCTTCCTCTCCGCTACTCAACCCGCCTCTGTAATGCCAGCCAACCCCCCCTAGCCAATACACACAAACATACACATGCAAACACACAGGGTTGTCAGGAGTTCTGCTGCCCATATCTTGATCTGCCCTTTCCAACACCTCCCTCTGGCCATCCCTATGTCCTCACTACACACACTCACACACGGGCGCAATGCGCACACACACACACACACACACACACACACGCAGGGAGCCTATTTCATTTAAAGACAGATCATTATGGTTGTGTGTTTGTGTACACATGTATTTATGTGTGTGAGAAAGAGAGAGGGGGGGGGGGGGGGGGGGTGTTCACCAGCCAGCATTCTCTCTCCCTCTCTCCAGACCCCTGGTGAGAAAACAAATTGGTCTCTGTTCCTGTTCACATCAATTGATGTTCTATTAGAACCAGATGGCCTTGATAGGCACAAACCTGTCTTGCAGAAAATACAAACACAATGTCCATCTCCGTTCATTCTCCCTCTGTCTTTCTCTTTCTTTACTCATGGGGTCATTTTTCTCATGGGGTCCATTTTGCTCATGGGGGCCAAAAGGTATGATCTTCTAGGACAGCTCTTCTTTCATTCCAACAAGGGTTTTCTCTCTCTCACCCTATTGCTCTCTTTCAAAGTCATCTTTCTCTCTGTCCCTTTGTATTATACACACATAAGCATGTGGACACACACACACACACACACACACACACGCACACGCACACGCACACGCACACGCACACGCACACACAATCACACACACACACACACTATGTACAGTATACATTTCCTTGGTGTAAAACGCCCCGTTATGACACCCAGGTTGCATCCCATATGGCACCCTATTCCCTATCTAGTGCACTACTTTTGACGAGAGCCCCATGGGTTCTGGTCAAAAGTATAGTGCACTACATTTGAGAAGCATCCATCTAGCTAAGAGAAAGAGTGATCTATCGTCCAGAGGTACTTACCAGTCAGTAGATAAGGACACCTGTGATGTGGGTAAAGCAGCATTGCAGTGGATTACAGAGCGTACAACTAATCCTCTTCACCTGCATATCTCTACAAACACACACGTGAGTAATCCCCAGCATTAGATCTCCACTGCTCCTCAACTGGCTAAGAGGATGCCAAAACAACAAACTAAACATAACACCGTAACATGTCCTCCCCGCTCAAATCTCATCTCCACGGTGTGTTCGCTGTAGCCATGTGTTCCTGTCTTGCCCATCAGCATGATGCCGTTAAAAGGTGATGTGTGTGTGTGTGTTTGTGTTTGTGCAGAATGTGTGTGTGTCATGGTGTTAAGATGAGGAGTACGTTTTAATTAGTCTCTAATTTACAGCCCAATGAGTCTGTGTCCAAAAGGTTAATCCTGTGGATTCCACAGGAGCCGATTGGCCCGCCACCTGGCCTGCAGTATGGAAGCTAGGCGAATGACAGAGTTATTGCATTATTCCCCAGGGAGAAATCCTAATACTAGTAATTACCTAGCAGACTAAAGGGCTACGTTTCCACAAATTCTTTAAGGAAGTCCGCAAATTGAGGTCAGGGATGGGACTGCTTCTAGGTATGCTACCAGGTCGACGCTGTGTTACTGTCGGGGGAAAATGTCTCAGTCTCCGCCACTGAAATGCATGCCCATTCCGCCGGCCTCAAATGTAAATAAAATATTAAATATCTTATTTTTTCTCCTTTTCAAATCTTGCTCAGACATAAAAAATGTTTTGTCATAGCCTGCAATTATCGTGCCCAGAGATTGGGATGGGTGACTCTATCACATGTCCTGATGGGAAACTCTGTCTGTCTACACAGAGAGCTTGCATCCCAAATGGCACCTCATTCCCTATATAGTGCATTTCTTTTGACCAAAGCCGTGGTCAAATGTAGTGCACTATATAGAGAATAGGGTGCCATTTGGGATGCAAGCTCTCTGTGTAGAATGTGAAAATTCTGTTCTGCTGGCCTAGGCTTCTTCGCTTCAAGGTTATCAGCCTCCAGTTATGACAAGCCCCCCCCCCCACTACAGTACACAACACTGCTGATCGCTTCTTCAGGCCTGTGTCTCTGTAAATACAATAGAAACCAACGCCATGTCTTCGCCTGAAAAGGCACCCTATTCCCTGTATAGTGCACTACTTTTGCCCAGAGCCCCATGGGACTCCATCTCTCTCCCTCCTTGAGCCTATTAGACCCATTTTTCTCCCACTACACATGCATAGACCCAGTATGAACCAAAAAAAGAACCAGCTATTACAAGCATAAATTTAATTTTTTCACCGCCCCTAAAAAGGCCTAATCATTGGTTTGCTCCTGAGGGCAGCGACTGCATGGGGTTAGACCAAAATGAAAGGGCTTGGTAAAACCAGGACCCTGGTGAACAGGGTGCTCTCTGGGCTCTGTGGTTTGGGGCCAGCCACACACCACCACCTCACAGCATCACACAGCTCTCTGCTGTTTCATCTGGCTGCAGTGAAAATCCCTAATGTAGGCTCCAGAGAAAACCTGTATGTGGTTATTAAACACCAGCTAAGTGACCACTGGCTCTGACCAGAGAGGCTTCAGGAGGGACACAGGGTCAATGACCAGAGATGCTTCAGAGGGACACAGGGTCAATGACCAGAGATGCTTCAGATGGACACAGGGTCAATGACCAGAGAGGCTTCAGATGGACACAGGGTCAATGACCAGAGAGGCTTCAGATGGACACAGGGTCAATGACCAGAGAGGCTTCAGATGGACACAGGGTCAATGACCAGAGAGGCTTCAGAGGGACACAGGGTCAATGACCAGAGAGGCTTCAGAGGGACACAGGGTCAATGACCAGAGAGCTGGGGGGGTCTATTGACTCTGACAGACCTGGGGAAACTGCTGGGTGGATATGAATCGTGATTAAATATGTACAGTGGGGAGAACAAGTATTTGATACACTGCCGATTTTGCAGGTTTTCCCACTTACAAAGCATGTAGAAGTCTGTAATTTTTATCATAGGTACTCTTCAACTGTGAGTGAAGGAATCTAAAACAAAAATCCAGAAAATCACATTGTATGATTTTTAAGTAATTCATTTGCATTTTATTGGTTAACATAAGTATTTGATACATCAGAAAAGCAGAACCTAATATTTGGTACAGACACCTTTGTTTGCAATTACAGAGATCATACGTTTCCTGTAGTTCTTGACCAGGTTTGCACACACTGCAGCAGGGATTTTGGCCCACTCCTCCATACAGACCTTCTCCAGATCCTTCAGGTTTCGGGGCTGTCGCTGGGCAATACAGACTTTCAGCTCCCTCCAAAGATTTTCTATTGGGTTCAGGTCTGGAGACTGGCTAGGCCACTCCAGGACCTTGAGATGCTTCTTACGGAGCCACTCCTTAGTTGCCCTGGCTGTGTGTTTCGGGTCGTTGTCATGCTGGAAGACCCAGCCACGACCCATCTTCAATGCTCTTACTGAGGGATGGAGGTTGTTGGCCAAGATCTCGCGAAACATGGCCCCATCCATCCTCCCCTCAATAGGGTGCAGTCGTCCTGTCCCCTTTGCAGAAAAGCATCCCCAAAGAATGATGTTTCCACCTCCATGCTTCACGGTTGAGATGGTGTTCTTGGGGTTGTACTCATCCTTCTTCTTCCTCCAAACACGGCGAGTGGAGTTTAGACCAAAAATATCTATTTTTGTCTCATCAGACCACATGACCTTTTCCCATTCCTCCTCTGGATCATCCAGATGGTCATTGGCAAACTTCAGACGGGCCTGGACATGCGCTGGTTTGAGCAGGGGGACCTTGCGTGCGCTGCAGGATTTTAATCCATGACGGCGTAATGTGTTACTAATGGTTTTCTTTGAGACTGTGGACCCAGCTCTCTTCAGGTCATTGACCAGGTCCTGCTGTGTAGTTCTGGGATGATCCCTCACCTTCCTCATGATCATTGATGCCCCACGAGGTGAGATCTTGCATGGTGCCCCAGACCGAGGGAGATTGACCGTCATCTTGAACTTCTTCCATTTTCTAATAATTGCGCCAACAGTTGTTGCCTTCTCACCAAGCTGCTTGCCTATTGTCCTGTAGCCCATCCCAGCCTTGTGCAGGTCTACAATGTTATCCCTGATGTCCTTACACAGCTCTCTGGTCTTGGCCATTGTGGAGAGGTTGGAGTCTGTTTGATTGAGTGTGTGGACAGGTGTCTTTTATACAGGTAACGAGTTCAAACAGGCGCAGTTAATACAGGTAATGAGTGGAGAACAGGAGGGCTTCTTAAAGAATAACTAACAGGTCTGTGAGTGCCGGAAATCTTACTGGTTGGTAGGTGATCAAATACTTATGTCATGCAATAAAATGCAAATTATTTATTAAAAAATCATACAATTTGATTTTCTGGATTTTTGTTTTAGATTCCGTCTCTCACAGTTGAAATGTACCTATGATAAAAATTACAGACCTCTACATGCTTTGTAAGTAGGAAAACCTGCAAAATCGGCAGTGTATCAAATACTTGTTCTCCCCACTGTACGTGGTTGAGGGGGATGGGGAGCGGGGGGCAGGGACAAAGAGAGGATTGTGTTATTTTCTGGCCTTCAGCCCAATGCGGTCTGAATGCTTCTCTCTCTGATTCTTTCTCGGTCTCCAACATGGACCTCAACCTGTCTCTCTTTTCTCTAGCTGATCCCTCATCTGCCCCCCCCCCCCCCCCCCCAATCCCCTTTCATTCTCCATCTGCCCTGCTGTGGCTCTTCTCTGACTTTGCTCTA
Organism: Thymallus thymallus; assembly: GCA_023634145.1. Lineage (NCBI taxonomy): Eukaryota > Metazoa > Chordata > Actinopteri > Salmoniformes > Salmonidae > Thymallus > Thymallus thymallus. The sequence goes on along the minus strand of CM042405.1, from coordinate 9,842,130 downwards.
GCCCTATTGCAGTAACCATTTGGACTCCATTTGGCCCTCATTTGCCCCTCACTTGGTCCATATTTGGCTCTTCCTCGACTGCTCTCTGGCCCTACCTTGGGTTCTCAGTCTAATAACAGTCTCTTGTCTGTTTTTTTCTCTATTTTCTTTCCCTCATCTACATTTTTCTGTGTCTTCTCTCAACCTTCTCAGGCACCATTTAAGTTTTGCATAAGCCCTTCTCTCTGGCCTTGCCCTGGCATTTCCTGTATATTTGCCGCCTTTCGCTATCATTTCTTCTCTGTCTATGGCATCTAGACTTTCTTTGGATCTCATTTGGCCCTTCTCTGGGTGTTCCTCATGGTTGGCAATCACCTGGTCCAGAAACCCATAGGTTAAAGCAGCCAGCAGGTCATGTTGGGAAGAACCACTCTGACCTGTTCCTGAGGGTTCTATACTTCATGTGGGGAATGTGATGTGGCAAAGTGGGTGAAATATATATATATACATACAGTGGGGAGAACAAGTATTTGATACACTGCCGATTTTGCAGGTTTTCCCACTTACAAAGCATGTAGAAGTCTGTAATTTTTTATCATAGGTACTCTTCAACTGTGAGTGACGGAATCTAAAACAAAAATCCAGAAAATCACATTGTATGATTTTTAAGGAATTAATTTGTCATTTTATTGCATGACATAAGTATTTGATACATCAGAAAATCAGAACTTAATATTTGGTACAGAAACCTTTGTTTGCAATTACAGATATCATACGTTTCCTGTAGTTCTTGACCAGGTTTGCACACACTGCAGCAGGGATTTTGGCCCACTCCTCCATACAGACCTTCTCCAGATCCTTCAGGTTTCGGGGATGTCGCTGGGCAATACAGACTTTCAGCTCCCTCCAAAGATTTTCTATTGGGTTCAGGTCTGGAGACTGGCTAGGCCACTCCAGGACCTTGAGATGCTTCTTACGGAGCCACTCCTTAGTTGCCCTGGCTGTGTGTTTCGGGTCATGTCATGCTGGAAGACCCAGCCACGACCCATCTTCAATGCTCTTACTGAGGGAAGGAGGTTGTTGGCCAAGATCTCGCGATACATGGCCCCATCCATCCTCCCCTCAATACGGTGCAGTCGTCCTGTCCCCTTTGCAGAAAAGCATCCCCAAAGAATGACGTTTCCACCTCCATGCTTCACGGTTGGGATGGTGTTCTTGGGGTTGTACTCATCCTTCTTCTTCCTCCAAACACGGCGAGTGGAGTTTAGACCAAAAAGCTCTATTACTTATGTCCTGCAATAAAATGCAAATTAATTATTTAAAAATCATACAATGTGATTTTCTGTATTTTTGTTTTAGATTCTGTCTCTCACAGTTGAAGTGTACCTATGATAAAAATTACAGACCTCTACATGCTTTGTAAGTAGGAAAACCTGCAAAATCGGCAGTGTATCAAATACTTGTTCTCCCCACTGTATATAGATAGATAGATAGCTGTCCCTGTCCCCAGTCCACCTTGTCGTGCTGCTGATCCAGTTTTCTCTGTTCTGCCTGTGGCTACGGAACCCTGACCTGTTCACCTGTTGTGTCACCTTGTCCTGGACCTATTTCAGACATCGGACAAGGCCCAAATCCCTGTCATTTGCATGAAGAAGAGACTGAGATATCGGGGATGTAGATCGGTGTGCCTCGACAGCGAGTGGGTAATCCGCCTCTACCATCAGTCCTATTAGCCAACGTGCAATCATTGGATAATAAACTGGATGAGCTCCGATCAAAACTATCCTACCAACGGGACATTAAAAGCTGTAATATCGTATGTTTCACCGAGTCGTTGCTGAGCAAAAACATGGATAACATATAGCTTGCATCGGCAAGATAGAACAGCTGCCTCCGGTAAGACAAGGGGTGGTGGTCTGTGTCTATTTGTCAATAACAGCTGGTGCACAAAATCTACTATTAAGGAAGTCTTGAGGTTTTGCTCACCTGAGGTAGAGTATCTTATGATAAGCTGTAGACACTCTATTCACCAAGAGATGCTGGCACTAAGAGCGCACTCAACAAGCTGTATAAGGCCATAAGCAAACTAGAAAATGCTCATCCAGAGACGGCGCTCCTAGTGGCAGGGGACTTTAATATAAATCCATTTTACCTCATTTCTACCATGTGCAACCAGAGTAAAAAACACTCTAGACCACCTTTACTCCACACACAGAGACACGTACAAAGCTCTCCCTCGCCCTCCATTTGGCAAATCTGACCATAACTCTATCCTCCTTATTCCTGCTTACAAGCAAAAACTAAAGCAGGAAGTACCATTGACTTGCTCGATACGGAAGTGGTCAGATGATGCAGATGCTAAGCTACAGGACTGTTTTGCTAGCACAGACTGGAATATGTTCCGTGATACTTTCGATGGCATTGAGGAGTACACCACATCAGTCACTGGCTTTATCAATAAGTGCATCGCACTGTGCTCTCCGACGAATCATCAAACAGGCAAAGCTCTGGCTCTGACGCTCGTCGGATGTGGCAGGGCTTGCAAACTATTACGGACTACAAAGGGAAGCACAGCCGCGAGCTGCCCAGCGACACAAGCCTACCAGACGAGCTAAATGACTTCTATGCGCGCTTCGAGGCAAGCAACACTGAAGCATGCATGAGAGCACCAGCTGTTCCGGACGACTGTGTGATCACACTCTCCTCAGCCAATGTGAGTAAGACCTTTAAACATTTTCAACCTGTCCCTGACCGAGTCTGTAATGCCAACATGTTTCAAACCAACCACCATAGTCCCTGTGCCCAAGAACACCAAGGTAACCTGCCTAAATGACTACAGACCCGTAGCACTCTGGTCTGTAGCTATGAAGTGCTTTGAAAGGCTGGCCATGGCTCACATCAACACCATTATCCCAGAAACCCAAGACCCACTCCAATTTGCATACTGCCCCAACAGATCCACCAATGACGTAATATCTATTGCACTCCATACTGCCCTTTCCCACCTGGACAAAAGGAACACCTACGTGAGAATGCTGTTCATTGACTACATCTCAGCGTTTAACACCATAGTGCCCTCATAGCTCATCACTAAGCTAAGGACCGGACCCTGGAACTAAATAACTTCATCTGCATCTGGATCCTGGACTTCCTGACAGGCCGCCCCCAGGTGGTAAGGGTAGGTAAAAACACATCTGCCACACTGATCCTCAACACTGGGGGCCCCTCAGGGGTGCGTGCTCAGTCCCCTCCTGTTCTCCCTTTTCACCCATGACTGCCTGGTATGGCAACTGCTCAGCCTCCTACCACAAGGCACTACAGAGGGTAGTGTGTATGGCCCAGTACATCACTGCGACCAAGCTTCCTGCACTTTAGGACCTCTATTCCAGGCAGTGTCAAAGGAAGGCCCTAAAAATTGTCAAAGACTCCAGACACCCTAGTCATAGACGTTTCTCTCTGATACCGCACGGCAAGCGTTACTGAAGTTCCAAGTCTAGGTCCAAAAGGCTTCTTAACAGCTTCTACCCCCAAGACTCTTGAACAGCTAATCAAATGGCTACCCATACTATTTGCAATGACCCCCCCCACCCATTTTTACGCTGCTGCTACTCTGTTTATTATCTATGCATAGTCACTTTACCTCTACCTACATGTACATATTACCTCGACTAACCTGTGCCCCGGCACAGTGACTCTGTACCAGTACCCCCTGTATATAGCCTCGCTACTCTTATTTTATTGTTTCTCTTTAAATTCTTTTAAAAAATTAAATAATTTAAACTTCAGTTTATTTGAGTAAATACTTTCGCAACACTTCTTTTTCTTAAAACTGCATGCTTTGTTAAGGGCTTCTAAGTAAGCATTTCACTGTAAGGTCTACACCTGTTGTATTCGGCGCATGTGACAAATACAATTTGATTTGATTTGATTTGAGAGAACAGGAAGGAGCGAGAAAGAGATGGATAGAGAGAGGGGGGAGGGAGAGACAGAGAGAGAGAGAGAGAGAGAGAGAGGGAGAGAGGGATACAGGGGGGGGGGGGGGGGGATTGTGTTCTTTATCTTGCAGATTGTATTTGATAAGCAAAACTCTTCCCCTTCATGAGAGCGAGTCCAGCAGAAAAACCTAAATATCTATCTCTAAATATTTAATGATAATATCTTTTGTTCCCTTTCAGTGAATTATCATTACATACTTTTCCTCTCTCTCACTCCATTGCTTGTATATGTGCGTTGGCGAGATAAGTTGACATTTTGGAAATCTGGGCCTGCGATCTGATTGAACGGGCAGTTTTCTTTGTGGTATTTGTACATACTGTACATGCTATCAAAGGGAGGGATCTCTCTCTCTCTCTCTCTCTCTCTCTCTCTGGCCTGGTAGAAGCGACCACATTCCAGTGGAACAAGACCAGACAGTGGTACCATGATTTACAGGAGACTGCCATTTCAGAAGGGGGAAATATTTGCTAGACAGGTTGGACACATTTCACAGGGATCTCTCTTTGGGTCTCTTGTCTCTTTCCAAAATAGCACCCTATTCCTTATATTGTGCACACATTTTGACCAGAGCGCTATGGGCCAATACATAGAGTATAGGGTGCCATTTGAGATGCAGCTTATGTCTTCTTTGTTGGTTGAGAACCAACCTTTTTCATACACTATTTACTATAATGCTTTGAGAGACTCTTCTGCTATGTAAAGTGCCAACATTACAAAGACAATATAAAGTTAGTCAACTGTCTGAGTTGCAACGATGGATGCCATTCTTAAAATTGTATTCACTTAAAGCATAACATTTCACAAATATGTCAGTTATCCTATGGAACAAAAAGCTGGATCTTTTAGCACCTGATACACAGTACAGTCCTTGATACACAGTACAGTCCCTGGTACCCAGTACAGTCCCTGAAACACAGTACAGTCCCTGAAACACAGTACAGTCCCTGATACACAGTACAGTCCCCGATGCACAGTACAGTCCATAGTACACAGTACAGTCCATAGTACACAGTACAGTCCCCGATGCACAGTACAGTCCCTGGTACCCACTACAGTCCCTGGTACCCACTACAGTCCCTGGTACCCACTACAGTCCCTGGTACCCACTACAGTCCCTGGTACCCACTACAGTCCCTGGTACACACTAGAGTCCCTGATATCCAGTAGAGTCCCTGGTACACAGTAAAGGTCCCTGGTACACAGTAGAGTCCTGGGTATGTGAAGGGTTAACCCCCCCCCCCCAGTGTGCGATAATAAGATCTGAATCATCTGACCTGCCCATGTCCACTCTACATCTCACAGATGTTCTATTCAAAACAGGCCACAGAGAAGACAGGAAGAAAGAGAGAGAGACAGAGAGAGAAAGAGGGAGAGAGGTCAGAGTAACAACCCAGATATTGGAAAGGAGTCTCTCTAATAAAAGGCATCCCCATGTCCCTCCCTCCCTCCCTCCATTAATATTCAGCCAGGCTTTCTGGCTAGGTGACCTCCGCAGGAGAAGTTTCGCTGAGTCAGAACGTCCCGCAACGCACCAGGCCTCTGATTCACCTCCCATAATTAGAGTGATAAATAGGCCTCGCTCCTTCCCTCACTCCCTCCTTCCCTTGCTCCTTCCCTCCTCCTTCATTCCCCTTCCCGTCCTTCCTCCCTCCGTCCTTCCTCCCTCCCTCCCTCCCTCCCTCCCTCCTCTCTTATCTACTTATTTTTTCTTGTCTTCTTTCTAATTCTCTCCCTTTCTACTTCTCTCTCTTCCTCCTTTCAATGGTGTGATCTACGTCTGAGTCATTATAATTATGAAAATGGACAAATGCTAATCCACTATATATACTGTCTGCAGCCTGTTTTTATAAGGTCATTAACTAAAGAGCCAACGTGTTGGGATAATGTAACAAGACCCCAGGAATCTACAATCTGTTCTCATCAAGTGTAGACTTGTTTAATTACGACTTTATTCCATTGCCTGATCTTTCTGTACACACCTGCACATTGTTTTTGGCAAGTGTATGACAATGTGTGTGTGTGTTTGTGGTAAAATCACCCCAAAGGTTTCAGACTCATGTACAGTATTAGACATGTCAAAAAAGTGGTATCATGATTTGCATGCATAGTAGTAAAATCCTGCAAGCCAAGAACTGTGTGTCTGCCAGCGAGAGAGATAGAGAGGGTGAGAGAGAGAGAGAGAGAGAGGGTGAGAGAGAGAGAGAGAGGAGAGAGATAGAGGGTGAGAGAGATAAAGATAGAGAGAGAGAGAGAGAATATAGACATAATATGACATTTGAAATGTCTAAATTCTTTGTCCATATGTTAACATTGCCAAAGCAAGTGATATAGATAATAAACGAAAGTGAAATAAACAATAATAAATTAACAGTAAACATTACACTCACAAAAGTTCCAAAAGAATAAAGACATTTCAAACGTTATATTATGTCTATGTACAGTGTTGTAATTATGTGTAAATAAGTACAAAAGGGAAAATAAATAAACATAAATATACAGTCATGTGAAAAAGTAAGTACACCCCCTGGAAAGTTTTTTTTAAACATATTTGGACAGATGGATATGTAATCTTCACTTCAACACAATTGACAGATAAAGGTTACCCAATTTAACAAATCACACACAAAAAAAACTTGAAAATGTTATGCAATTAAAATAAACAGAACCCTACCTTTACCATCACATTAAATGGCTAAAATTAGAATTACGTGTACCAAAACAAGTGCAAATGATTAGAAAACATTATATAGAAACTTAGGAGGGTCCAGCCTCCAATAAAGATAAGAAAATTGGTCTGGTTTGGTCTTAACCATATGGGTACAATTTTCTTATCTTTATGGAAGGCTAGACCCTCCTAAGTTTCTATCTAATGTTTTCTAATCATTTGCACTTGTTTTGATACACCTATTTCAAATATTTGCCATTTTATGTGATGAAGGTAGGGGTGTACTTTTCCCCATAAGGAAAAGGCATTTTTGAATTATTTTAAGTGTGATTTGTTAAATTGGGTAACCTTTATCTGTCAATAGTGTTGAAGTGAAGATTACATATCCATCTGTCCAAATATGTAAAAAAAAAAAAAAAGAATTTTCCATGGGGTGTACTTCCTTTTTCACATGACTGTAGGTTGTATTTGCAATGGTGTTTGTTCTTTACTGGTTGCCATTTTCTTGTGGCAACAAGTCACAAATCTTGCTGCTGTGATTGCACACTGTGTTATTTCACCAAATAGTTATGGGAGTTTATCAAAAATGTATTTGTTTTCAAATTCTTTGTGGGTCTGTGTAATCTGAGGAAAATATCTATCTAATATTGTAATTCATTTGGCAGGAAGTTAGGAAGTGCAGCGGAGTTTTGTGGGCAGTGTGCACATAGTCGGTCTTCTCTTGAGAGCCAGGTCTGCCTTTGGCGGCCTTTCTCAATAGCAAGTCTATGCTCACTGAGTGTACATAGTCAAAGATTTCTTTATTTTTGGGTCAGTCACAGTGGTCAGGTATTCTGCCACTGTGTAATCTCTGTTTAGGGCCAAATAGCATTCTAGTTTGCTCTGGGTTTTTTTGTAAATTATTTCCAATGTGTCAAGTAATTATCTTTTTGTTTTCTCATGATTTGGTTGGATCTAATTGTGTTGCTGTCCTGGGGCTCTGTGTTGGGTCTGTTTGGGTATGTGAACAGAGCCCCAGGACCAGCTTGCTTAGGGGGCTCTTCTACAGGTTAATTTCTCTGTAGGTGATGGCTTTGTTATGGATCGCTTTCTTTAAGGTGGTTGTATAATCAGCTCTTTTATGGATTTTGATAATTAGCGGGTATCGGCCTAATTCTGCATATCCCACGTTAGTTATTGGGGTCAAAATAGTCTCCACTTTTGTGAATTGGGGTGATCAGTCCTTGGTTCCAAATATTGGGGAATATGCCATAGCTGAGGATGATGTTAAAGAGTTTAAGTATAGCCCATTAGAATTTGTGGTCTGTAGATTTGATCATTCCAGGGTTTGAATTTTGTCCTGTAGTTCATGCAATGTATCTGGAGAATCCAGTGGGTTCTGATCGTCTTTAATAGTTTATTCTAAGATTTTATTTGATAATATGCATGTTTTTGCTGTTTGTTCTTTGTTATAGGGCCAAAAAGATTGGAGTAGTGGTTCATCCATACATCTCCATTTTGGATAGATAACTCTTTTGTGTTGTTGTTTGTTAAGAGTTTTCCAATTTTCCCAGAAGTGGTTAGATTCTATGGATTCTTCAATTACATTGATCTGACGTGCTGTTCCTTCTTTTCCGTAGTGTATTTCTGTATTGTTTTAGTGATTCACCATAGTTTGTCATTGTTGTTCATTGTTGTTCATTTTCTTTGGTTGTCTGCTTGGAATTTCTTTATTTGATTGGAAAGCTGAGAGGTCAAATATACTGTTTAGGTTTTCTACTGCCAAGTTTACACCTTCCCATGTTTCCCATGCCAATAAAGCCCCTTAAATTGAATTGAGGGAGAGAGAGAGAGAGAGAGAGAGCGAGAGAGAGGTAGAGAGCAATAGAGAGGGAGAGTGTGACAGACAGACAGACAGACAGACATAAATACGTTTTTAATATCTATGTGGACAGGGAGGTTTTCATGTGTCTGTGTCCTCTACTGGTTGTCCTGGAAGTTACTCGAGGATGTTTTTGTTCCTCGCCAGCTCTGTTTTGAGAAGCCACAGATCCTCTGAGGCAGATCTGATAGTGCTGGCTGCGTGGTGGATAACATCTAGCAGCAGTATGTCTGTCTATACAAAGCACTTCCCTCCCTGGGGTGGAAGTGCCTGCCAGTGCCGATCTTAGTATTAAAATATAATTTTGATGGTCATTATTAAGATAACAATCTTTTGCATCTGGCAGCAGATTACATTGATACCACAGTAGACAAAGTCTTCTTCCCAAATAGCACCCTATTCCATACATAGTGCACTACTTTTGACCAGAGCTTGTAAGGTGCTGACATTGTGGACAGTTGCACTAGCGTGTATTCATGGATGCCAAGGGAAGTCAGGCTTCCCCACCAAGAAAAAAACAGATCAAATAATTTATCTTTCATCTCTCTGTGTTTCATAATTTTCCTTCAAATAGCATGAGGTTGAATGGATCTCACCGGAAAAAGCATCTGAGCGAGGGAAACAGTGCCCCTCTGTCTCTATATGTGTAGCCCATCTAACTAATGTTTTCTGTTCCAAAATAGTATGACATTGTTGCCGCCCATAGCATTGAATGCAAGGGAAGCCAGCGAGCATCTGGCCTCCCTTGATTAAAAAAAGTATAACATAATAGCCAATCAGTGTTGAGCTAAACTGAGTGAGCTAAATTGTGAATGGACCTGGCACACCAAAAATCAAGTGTGAAGGGAAGCCAGTTTGGATTTGGTGTCACGCCTATCAAATCACATTGAGAGCGTACGTCATTGACAGAAACAACTTGAATTGTTGCATCTCGTTGTGTTGTTGTCTTCCGGTGGCTAGCTAGCTAGCTAGCTAAATTGGCCCTTTCCTAAATTAGCCATTGATGGAGATATGGATTTGGACTTAATTCTCCGTACTGGCCAATGATTATAACGGTGATTCTGATACAACCATTAATTCATACATTCTGCCACTGGCTTGAGAGGATGGAAGTTCAAAATGTAGCTAGATGTAGAAGGCTAATGTTAACAAGCTAACGTTGCCCAAGTTAGGCATTTTAGCCAGGTAGTCTAGGAAAACAAAAAATAAAAGCCTTTACTGTATGACAGAGTGATAGACCGTTTCATCAACATGAAAGAGAGGAGGAGGGCATTGGCGTTTTTCTAGAGTGAGTCAACATGTTTTTTCTATTTGCACGAAAGCACACACTAAAACAGGAATCAGAACCATGGACAGCCACGTCATATGTAGCTTACGTTGATTGGACTAAATTGTTTTCGGTATCTTTTAGTTGTCGCTGTATTAGACAAAGCATAGGTGATTTGATGATAACATTTTAAAGTTGAAATGGTGCTGGAATAGTGGAGCCAGCTCCTGATTTCTTTGCGACTTGTGGTAACTCTCTGTGGTTCTATATCAATAGTTTAGTGGTCTGAAATTGTCGGAAACATTAACTTACTTGACCACGTTGTAGGTCATGTAACTGTTTGTTACATGCATTATGCTTTGTGGACTTCACCGGACAGAGGTTACTCACCGGTTTTGCGATGAAACAAAGGTGTGGTTGAATTTAATCTGCCACTGTTCTTCTTATCGCCTCGGCCTATACATCACTGTGTCAAGGCATATGAACTAACATGTTGTAGAGCAAACAACAAAAGTATTACAACACAAGTTGTAATATGCCTTTTTTTTTTTCTGGCTTCCCCTGTGATTTTACTCACGCACCGCTACTGGACAGCTGTAGCCTATGTGCGTTCCAAGACATTAAAAAAGCAATTCGTTCTGCCTGATTACTCACTTCTCTTTTATTTGCTGCTTTGTTCGGCTCTATGTGCTTATGAACTACAAAAAATGGTTCCAAAAGGGTTCATTGGCTGTCCCCATAGGAGAACCCTTTTTGGTTCCAGGTAGAACCTTTTTGGGCTCCATGTAGAACCCTCTGTGGAAAAGAACCTAAAAGGATTCTATCTGGAACCAAAAGTGTTCTTCCTTGAACCAAAAAGGGTTCTTCAAAGGGTTCTCCTATGTGACAGCCGAAGAAACCTTTTACGTTCTAGATGGAACCTTTTTTGTAGTATGTGTGCAGTATCTCATCCTATTCACAAAATAATGACAGTAAGGTTACGTAAGGGCAGTCTCCAAATTATATATATTCCTACACAAAGCAACATAGCACCAATTACCAATATTTTCAAAATGGAGTAAACATATACCAGCAGTAGGTATTAAATGGAATACGGTCTGGTCCAATATTACATTCTCGTCAAGAAACCCAAATCACCAAATGACCCATTACAATTTATGTGACTCCCCAAAATCTCCCTGTTTGTATGCTCTTCCCTCAGTGTACTCCTGGCACATTCATTCATATGGTCTGGGAGTGCCCAGAGGTCAGGGGCGTAGGAGCAACTCTGACATTGGGGGGACCCAATTAAGAAACAGGGGTCCGGGGGCATGCCCCCAGTAATTTTGTTGAAAACAGGTGTAAATGCTCATTTCTAGTGACTTTTTAGAAAAGGATAGAGACAAATATTAACTTACATATGGGCAAATTTATACCTTTTATACCTTACTGAATACCAGTGTGACTGTTAATGGGGATAAATTCATTTTGTATTATTTTTCTGCTACTGTATTATTAAGTTCCTAGTATTTTTCTCACTTCCTCTGTCAGGTTGTTACTACTGCTGCTCTACATACTGAATGGGTTGAAATGTTACGTTATATTTTCAACTTATAATACAGTTATTGTACTGTAATAATAACCAGCAACATACACATTTAAAAACTGTAAAAAAAATGTTTTAAAGGTAAGCATAAAAGGTAAAACTGAAATGAATCAATATCCACTCTACAAAATGACTGAAAAAAAAACATATCATCATGGCTGCCTCTCGCCTGCATGAAGTTAACACATGTAATACACCCTCTGGACTAGTGTTTCCCAAACTCGTTCCTCGGGACAATAAGGGGTGCACGTTTAGTTTTTTGCCCAAACACGACATAACTGATTTAAATAATCAAAACTTGATTAGTAGATTATTTGTATCAGCTGTGTAGTGCTACCGTGCTGCCCTGGTCTAGACTTAAGCTGCTATCATTTAATCAGAGATCATATGTGATAATTCAGTTTTATTCACACTATGACAGATCATCAGTCTATGAACTCTATGAGCTTGGAGAGGCACTTCTCCCTCTCTGCCTGTTTGTCTGTCTGTGGATATCATCATGGCTGCCTCTCGCATGAATGAAGTCAACACATGCAATACACATGCAACTCCACCCCCCCCCACCACTTGCAAGCAAAACATTTTAGAGGCCCCCCGTTTTTGGGAAGTTTTAGAGTTGATTTATTGCAATTCTACACATTTTGTCATTGTTTGCAGTTTTTAATATGATATCTGAGGGAGAGTGACTAACTAAAACAATGGGGGCCCCCCCCATTCGGTAACTTGACCATTACTACAAGTTTACATAGCGGACTACACTCTTAGAAAATAAATTGCTATGTAGAACCTTAAAGGGTTATTCAGCTGTCACCATGGGAAAACACTTTAAATAACCCTTTTGCAGGTAGAACCCTTTTGGATTCCACATAGAACCTTTTCTACAGATGGTTCTATATAGAACCCAGAAGGGTTCTACCTGGAGCCAAAAAGGGTTCTACCTGGAACCAAAAAGTGTTCTCCTACGGGGACAGCCGAATAACTCTTTTGGAACACTTTTTGGAAAAGAGTGTGGACTAACTTACCAATCAAAAAAAATAAATTGCTGACATGGTTCTAATTGAGTGAGTATCATTAACTACATATACACAGAGAAGGATTTATTTGCCTAATAGCAGCCAAGAGAATGTTAGCCTCATGATGGCAAGCCCCACAAACTCTGCCACATCAGGAATGGATTTCCTCATTCATGGACATAGCTCAACTGGAACAATCAATCTCTCGACTGCATCGCTCATCTGCAAAATCAGACAATATTAACATATGGACTACAACGCTTGACAGTTTAAAATCACTACTTTGATATATGCACTCAAGTAAGCAGGTCATGTGGATGTGAAGGGGTGTGGAGATAAATGTGTATTTGTGTAATGTCTGTTGGTTTGTATTTTTTATCCTTAAAAAATGATCACAAAAAAATATTATGTAAACAATATGATGATATAATATAAATAGATAATAGAATGACTTCTCTTCCAGATGAGTGCTCCGAGCTGACTGTTACCAGGCATATCACGTCATAAAATCACCTGCATATGTTTGTTTGCAGGTTCTTTGTCGGGATCTCGCAGTGTTAAAAGAACCTGCATCATATGTGGTTGTTTGCGGGTCTTGTGACTGGCACCACAGAAGATCTCAACAGTCTCTGATAGCTGCAGAGTTGTTAAAGCTGTTATAGTCACAAAGAGGCCGCTGTTTTCTGGCACATAAGCTGTTGCCGTGACGCCTTCATCCTTAGGTGCTGATTGACTTGGTGAGAAATGTCAGATAGCAAAGGACAGAGACTTAGAGAGGAAGACGAAAAGGGAAACGAAGCTAAACACAAGCTATATCCCAAATGACATCCTATTCCCTATATAGTACATTACTATGGCACTGGTCAAAAGTAGTACACTATATAGGGATAGGGTGCCATTTGGGATGCAGACGAAGTTGAAGAGAGAAACAAAACTAAACAGAAGTTGTTTATTAAATAGGTAACGGTACAATGAGACACTGTAGTTCTCATCTACAAGTGTTTTTCCGTTCGATAGAGAATGTGAGTTTTGGTGTGAAATCTAACATGAAGGATTTGGAACGGCTAAGATGTTGTTGAAACTTCCTGTTTAACGCAACACAACATACAACGCTAAGTCACATCAGCACTTCTTACTTTCTTTAAATGTGGTCTCTACTCCTAATCATCGACGTGTGAAATTGTAGTGTCGCTCAACTTTGTAGTTGCTAGTTCAAGCACAGTTCATTTGCTTCTTTTAAAACCCAATGAAATCGATTACAAAGACGTGCACAAAATGGGCCTAAATACGCTGAGTCTTGTGCCTCCATAGAATTACATTATTGTTACAAGGGTATGAACTACACGAAATTTCTTCATGCAATTTGCTCACTCAACCCTATTAGCTGGCTGGGTAATGTAAACCCATTCACTGTGAACCCACATCTCCCGAAATCGCTCTTAATACATGTTAACACACCATAGAGAAGCAATAGTCGAGAATAGCCTCATGAATAATGTAAATACACGTTTGGAGGCTTGTTTCATCATTGCCATGGTAAAAGGTCTCAATTTTAACGGCGAATGCTCTCCGCTTCTACAGATTCATCTCAAATGCATTTGAATGAGAATGGATGTAAATACCGTCCCTATTCTGTCTCTTTCTGTCGTCGTGAAAAAAAAAATATATATATTTGAAAAGAGAGAACGAGTGTTAGTTTATTTGAGTATCACTGATATCTGATGGTATACTGTTATGGCTTTTAAATTGCTTAAAGGGATACTTTGGGATTTTGGCAATAAAGCCCTTTATCAACTTCCCCAGAGTCAGATGAACTCGTTGATAAGATTGTTTTGTCTCTGTATGCGGTATGAAGGAAGTTCGATGTAGTCTCGCGAGCCAATGCTGTTCATGACAACACATATCTTTCTGTTAGCGTGTTGTTTGTGTGTTCATGCGTTAAACTATACACTAAAGGTACGTAGGTCTTTCTTAAAACGTGAATCTACAGGTTTAACACATTCACCATATCTATATAGACTAAAGGGGTTTAGGAAGAGATAGAGATGTGGTATATACAGTATGTTAGAAAGGTATGGAACATTAATGTATTGTAAGGCGTGTGTGTGTGTGTGTGTGTGTGTGTGTGTGTCTGTGCATGCTCTCGTGTGATAAAAAAGTATATCAGCCTCCTTGGCACATTCTGACAGATGGACAGAGATGGGGGGGGGGGGGGGGGGGGGCGGTGGAGATAGAAGGAGAGCGAGAAAGAAGGAGGGGGGGGTGCTTTAGCACTAATTGCCCTTTTCCTGCTTTGTGTGGTGCTCTGGTCCTCAGGTTCAGTCTAATTAGTGGGCTTTAAGTGCGATCGCTGGGCATCTGGCCACTTCCTCCACCAATGCGGCTCCAAACAGCACCAGGGCTGGGGGAGACAATGATAGCCAATTATCCCCTTTATTCACAAAGAGGGGGCCTTAGCGGGTAATCATTAACGTGGATGATGGAGGGAGGGATGGAGGGAGGGAGGGAAGGAGGGGGCAGAGTCTGCTGGAGCAGTCCAGGATGATGGGGTCTGTGTGGGGGAATGCCAGGCAGTGGTTGGGCTTAGGGAGGATGGTGGGGAGGCTTAACGCTGGAGCTAGGCAGCTTCAGAGAGGAGAGAGCACAGGGAGTCGCGTGTGTTAAGGGTTCAGTCTTAGTATGGACAGAAAGCCCAGAGGAAAAAAGCGCTGCTGTGAATTATCATGCACTATGATTCAGACATTATGGATACCTTAGTAAAATCTTTGTGACCTTGCATGTGAAAGCAAACGCGTACTGTTTCTTCCGAGCAACCACACAAAACATGGCCACCAAGAATTTACAAAGGTGGGCCCAAACACAAAGAAACTAGAGAGAGAAGAATCTTTCCTCTTAAAACAGTTAAAAAACATCTCTCTCTCTACTTCTCTCACTCTATCATTCTTTACCCTCCCTTTTCTCTCTCTATCGTCCCTCACCTTCTCTCCCTCTCTCTATCGTCCCTCACCTTCTCTTTCTCTCTCTCTATCGTCCCTCACCTTCTCTTTCTCTCTCTCAATCGTCCCTCACTCTCTCTTTCCTTCTCTCTCTTTCATTGTTTAGGGTTCATCATTCGGCATGCAGTCAGGCTGGGAGCGATAATCTTTGTATTTTTATTTTAATCATGATCAAGGCCCTGTGTTTGCTTATGTAATACACATGAAAATGTTAATCTGGTTTAAAGGTGCCCTTCATCCTGGGCTTCCTCTGAAAACAAAATTAAAGTAGTGATACTGTCATGGCAACAGACCTGGGAGTGATTAAGAGCACAGATCTCACTCCCGTCTGAAAGTAGGGTCGTTCCGTGAAAAGAGTGCATTTTAAGTGCCTTTGATATTTTTAGTAGAAATTGTGCACCAATATTGAATTATATAGCCTGTTATATTAAATTAAGTGCCCTTTAATATAGACCACTTTGAGAATTCAATAAATCAGATTGTAATATGAATAAAGGCTTGCTAAAGTGCCAAAAACCCAGCCAGGTCAACCAAGTCAGTATTCAACGTCAATCCATGTCTGTGGACGTTGGGAGATGATGTGTAAACCAGCCACTAGGGGCAACAGTGAACGCTGTTACCTTAAAGTAGGTTTCGGTTTTGCTAGTGTGTTGTGTAAGTATCTGCCTCTGATTACAAATGTTGCAAGCTTAAATCCAGCGATAGAAGGTTTTAATTTTATTTCAGTTTAAAGCCTATCCCAAACCTCGGAATGCCTAACCTTAAGATTTCATACTTAATGCCTAAACTTAACCTTAAAAACGTTTAAATTTGACATTTGCAACAACTTTTAAAACTTTTGCTCCCCAATTTTGTGATATCCAATCTCTTGTCTTATTGCTGAAACTCCCCAACGGGGGGGGGGGGGGGGGGGGGGGGGGGGGGGGGAAGAAAGAAAGAAAGAAAGAAAGAAAGAAAGAAAGAGAGAGAGAGAGAGAGAGAGAAAAGCCAGGCTTAGAGTCAGCAGGGTCGTCATGGTGACCAGGGTTTTGTCAAAAATGGCACCCTATTCCCTTATAGTGAATAGAGTGCCATTAGAGACGCAAACCAGGATGTACTGATAGACAGGAGGACAGTTGCCCAAGGAGCACATAAGGTTTTATTTGATGAATGAGTCACTGAATCATGTCCAAACTGTACAACACCAAACACAGCAACAGTCAGTCAGTCAGGCAGGCACTCAGAGGGCCTGGAGCACCTGAGGCCTGCAGGTTGGATTCCTACTGATATGACACACCTGTTGGAGCAGGTGAACCCTGTAGGTTAAACCGTACCTGCTTGGACCGCCTTCAGTATACTTTGACCGTAGGGTGGAAGAGAATAAGCTGCCAAATGTTTCTGTATATACTGTATGTGCCTAAATATGTGTCCCACCCATGATCCAATAGAAAGATTACCAGTTAGATATAGATTTTAAGTACATTTATCTCAGTGATGGTCAAGTGCAATGAAACTGATAATCTGCTGCTATCAAGATAGAGTAAAATGTATGACATATTGATTGATAGAATCAGTGGTGGAAAAAGTTCCCAATTGTCATACTTTAGAAAAAGTGATGATATCTTTATAGAAAATGACTCAAGTAAAACTGAAAGTCACCCAGTAAAATACTACTTGAGTAAAAGTCTAAAAGTATTTGGTTTTAAATATACTTAAGTATCAACAGTAAATGTAATTGATAAAATATACTTAAGTATCAAAAGTAAAAGTTAAAGTATAAATCATTTCAAATTCCTTATATTAAGCAAACCAGATGGCACAATTTTCTTGTTTTTTAAATTTACGGATATCCAGAGGCACACTCTAACACTCAGAAATAATTTGGGAAACATTTGTGTTTAGTGAGTCTACCAGATTAGAAGCAGTAGATTACCAGAGATGTTCTCTGATAAGAGCGGGAATTGGACCATTTTTCTGTCCTGCTAAGCATTCCAAATGTAACAAGTACTTTTAGGTGTCAGGGAAAATGTATGGAGTAAAAAGTACATATTTATTTTTTAGGAATGTAGTGAAGTAAAAGTAAAAGTTGTCAAAAATAAAAATGGTAAAGTACAGATACAAAAAAAACAACTTAAGTAGTACTTTAAAGTATTTTTACTTAAGTACTTTACACCACTGGATAGAATGCACCAATTTTATCTGGTGGTTGTTGAGTTCTTAAAGTGGGTAGAAAGACTTTCCTGCCCTATAACCAGTAAGTACGTTTTCATAATCTAATGACGATACCCAACATCTCACTGATTACATGACAATACTATGCTAGTTTAATGAAGTTTCTATAACTGTTAACTCTACTCTCTCGAATACACAGTATATCAGAGTTGGTTGTTTGTGTGAATGTTTCCTGTTGATGAATATCATGACTAAGCCTGGCTAATCTTCCATTCCAATCACACTCAAATGAGGACTTATCTTATTTCTCTATACATAGGTGACCCATTCACTTTCTTCTTGCATGTTCAGTTCCAGAAGATCATTGTCAAATGGGAGGAGATGTACTGTATACAACATCTCAAATTGGATTGCATGGCTTCTTAAACGAAAGCAACTCATTTCATGGCTAATGCGCTTAATTTGAGAAAATAATGAAAGATTTCCACACTTGTTATTTGCCATATAATTTATACAGTGGGGTTGCCATTTTTAAACAGGATTTTTGTATAAGTATATTTTTTAATTCATCAAATGTACCCAATGTAAAATTAGAAAGCAGATAATTATTTATCTGTTTCAACATAGAACTACTAAGTGAGTTAGGTTTTTTAAAATTATTTTTTGTACTACACTTTACTTTGACCATATTTTCTTTGTAGTTACTAAAACAGAGCGTTGACACTTTCAAGTTGTGATAGTTGTGTTTTATACTTCAACAGAGACTTAAAACATCTAAACGCAACAAATGTTATTCCTCCCCAAAAAACAAACAAAATATGGTGCCTGACGTGTGCATAACAGCAATTTGATTGCAAACAATGTATAATTAAGGGAAAGTGCAAACAGTTAAATTGTTAAAGAAAAAAAAAAAGTATTTAATTAAATAATGAATAAAAATAATCAGCCCTATAAAAGCTGATTGATGTCCAGGAAGGGCTCATCTCTAATGGCAGCTGGTTGACAGTGATTGCGAAGGCCCATTTAACAGCTGATGTTTTGTTATGATTGGACATGTCACTCTTCTTCTGCTGATTAAAAAGGGAACAAAAAAAAAAGCCCAAAACGTACCCCTGCCGGCGTCCTCTCCTTTATGTGCGTTTTATTTATTTATTTATTTTTGCTCAGGCAAAAGCGATGGGTGCATATTATTTTGTCAGTGAATGGCACAACGTACGTGTGACATTCAGAGGGTTTGCAAAGACGCAGACTGCCCTTTCACTTCTCTTCCAAGAAGTTTGACACTAAATAGGTGTTTGTGGTCTTCCGTGGGAAACAAGTGAGTGGTTTTGAAAAGGTTTTCTTAAAGGCCCAGTGCGGTCAAAAACTAGATTTTCCTGTGTTTTACAATGAGTGTACAAAACATTAGGATTCCAAATATTGAGTTGCAGCCTCAATTTGTCGGGGCATGGACTCTACAAGATGTAAAAAGGCGTTCCACAGGGATGGATGCTTCCCACAGTTGTGTCAAGTTGGCTGGATGTCCTTTGGGTGGTGTACCAGTCTTGATACACGCAATAAATTGTTGAGCGTGAAAAACCAGGCAGTGTTGTAGTTCTTGACACAAACCGGTGCGCCTGGCACCTAATATTATACCGCGTTCAAAGGCACTTAAATATTTTGTGCCATTCACCCTCTGAATGGCACACCTACACAATCCATGTCTCAGTTGTCTCAAGGCTTAAACGTCCTTCTTTAACCGGTCTTCTATTGTTAATTTATCACAATAAGGTACTTAATTGTTACCCAGAAATTATTTGATATCGAGATAGAAAATGGCTGTATTGGACCTTTAAGTATAACTCTTATTAAAGGTGGTATGGACATAACCTGGCGGTGGGTCTCGGGGGTGCTCCCCCCAAAGATGTTTTGGGCATTTAAAGCAAATTTCCTACATTTCTGCACAATCCAATATGCCATCTCCATTTAGAACAGAAAGTAAGCAAAAATGCCCACAGTCATCAAGCTGGGTAAGTGATTAATAAGACTGAGGTAGATCAAAGGTCATTCGATTGATTAAATATTTTTTTTCCCTCATCAATCTACACACAATACAACATAATAATAATTTTAGCAAATGTATAAAAAAAAATGAAATATCACATTTACATAAGTATTTGTAAATTGGCAGCGATTACAGCCTTGAGTCCTATTGGGTATGATGCTACAAGCTTAGCACAGATGTATTTGGGGAGTTTCTCCCATTCTACTCTGCAGATCCTCTCAAGCTCTGTCAGGTTGGATGGGGAGCGTCGCTGCACAGATATTTTCAGTTCTCTCCTGAGATGTTCGATCTGGTTCAAGTCTGGGCTCTGTCTGGGCTACTCAAGGACATTCAGGCTGTGTGCATAGGATCATTGTCCAGTTGGAAGGTGTACGTTTGCCCCAGTCTGAGGTCCTGAGTGCTCTGTAGCAGGTTTTTGAACAAGGATCTCTCTGTACTTTGCTCCGTTCATCTTTCCCTTGATCCTGGCTAGTCTCCCAGTCCCTGCCTCTGAAAAACATCCCTACCGCATGATGCTGCCACCACCATGCTTCACCGTAAGGATGGTGCCAGGTTTCCTCCAAATGTGACACTTGGCATTCAGGCCAAAGAGTACAATCTTGATTTCATCAGACCAGAGAATCTTGTTTCTCATGAGCTGAGAGTCTTTAGGTGCCTTTTGGCAAACTCCAAGCGGGCTGTCATGTGTCTTTTACTGAGGAGTGGCTTCCGTCTGGCCACTCTACCATAAAGGCCTGATTGGTTGAGTGCTGCAGAGATGGTTGTCCTTCTGGAAGGTTCTCCCATCTCCACAGGGGAACTCTGGAGCTCTGTCAGAGTGACCACGGGGTTCTCGGTCACCTCCCTGACCAAGGCCTTTCTCCCCCGATTGGTCAGTTTGGCTGGGCGGCCAGTTCTATGAAGAGTCTTGATGGTTCCAAACTTCTTCCAATTAAGAATGAAGGAGGCCACTGTGTTCTTGGGGACCTTCAATGCTGCAGAAATGTTTTGGTACCCTTCCCAAGATCTGTTTCTCGACACAATCCTGTCTCGGAGCTCTACGGTCAATTCCTTCGACCTGGAACTGACCTGATATAAACAGGTGTGTACCTTTCCAAATAAAGTCAAATCAATTGAATTTGCCACCAGTGGACTCCAATCAAGTTGTAGAAACATCACAAGGATGATCAATGGAAGCAGGATACACCTGAGCTCAATTTCGAGTCTCATAGCAAAAGGTCTGAAAACATAAATAAGGTATTTCATTTTTTTAAACTTTTAATACACTTGCTAAAACTTCTATAAACCTGTTTTAATTCATTTCATAGGCCTAATAGTACTGTAGAGTTTTTTTTACTTCCACACAATATAGCTGGGTCGCCCCGTTCTGTCCCTAGGGGTCCACCACCCTGCAGCGCCCCAACCCATTATTGGTTTTGTGTGTGTTAGGCCAAATCCAGAGTGACAACCCACAGGATGGCAGACCCCCAGGGCCAGGACTGTAGCCGAGCAGCTATGGATTGCCATAGGTATCTCCCCTGATGTGGGCATGTTTTTAATACAGACTCCTTTAGTCATACTGTATTCCATATAAGGCTGCCAGACCTTATGAAAGTATCCCAGTATACCCTTAATCTTATAATAAATCAAATCCAGTGATACATAACTTGACATTGTGGGAGGATAAGCAACCTTACAATTAATGGCAATGCATTTCTTAGCTGCTATAAATGCTAGGTTACACAGTTTCTTTACATAACAGTCTCCAGTATCAACATTTCCAAGCAAACAAAAACAGGGAGAAGAGAGATTCTGTAGACATGCTGAGATAAAAGAACATACTCTTTGCCAGAATTCAGCCAGCCTTCACAAGACCATTACATATGCAAATTGGTCTTCCTCACATTTTAGTTTTAACTGTTTTGTGTCATCGGGAAAAGCCTTTGTTCTCCACACCTCTACCGCTCTCACAGATGGACTAAACAGGCTGGCTAAACAGGCTGGCTAAACAGGCTGGCTAAACAGGATGCCTAAAGAGGCTGGCTAAACAGGCTGGCTAAACAGGCTGGCTAAACAGGATGACTAAACAGGATGACTAAAGAGGCTGGCTAAACAGGCTGGCTAAACAGGCTGGCTAAACAGGCTGGCTAAACAGGCTGGCTAAACAGGATGCCTAAAGAGGCTGGCTAAACAGGCTGGCTAAACAGGATGCCTAAAGAGGCTGGCTAAACAGGCTGGCTAAACAGGATGCCTAAAGAGGCTGGCTAAACAGGCTGGCTAAACAGGATGCCTAAAGAGGCTGGCTAAACAGGCTGGCTAAACAGGCTGGCTAAACAGGATGCCTAAAGAGGCTGGCTAAACAGGCTGGCTAAACAGGATGCCTAAAGAGGCTGGCTAAACAGGCTGGCTAAACAGGATGACTAAACAGGATGACTAAAGAGGCTGGCTAAACAGGCTGGCTAAACAGGATGACTAAACAGGATGACTAAACAGGATGACTAAACAGGATGACTAAAGAGGCTGGCTAAACAGGCTGGATAAACAGGATGACTAAACAGGATGACTAAAGAGGATGACTAAAGAGGCTGGCTAAACAGGCTGGATAAACAGGATGACTAAACAGGATGACTAAAGAGACTGGCTAAACAGGCTGGCTAAACAGAAAACAAAGTTAGCGGGTTAGCACTAGCTTGAAGTCTTAGCAGCGCCTTCTTCGTTGACCTCTGGGTTGAACTAATATTAAGGAAGTGGAGATGGGCGTTAACAGATGGAGACCTTGAGGGGTCAGTTTCTTTGGACCTTTTCTTAACGATGCTTAGAGTGGCTTTTGGGAGCAGAACGGTTACTAGTGTATACAGTATGGAATACACATTGTGTGTTGCATTCAGACTTGGCTTTAGAGACTTCCATGGTGAATGAATTGATTTCACCAGACTGCTACTGTTAAAGTTCAATATGT
Source organism: Thymallus thymallus (assembly GCA_023634145.1). NCBI lineage: Eukaryota > Metazoa > Chordata > Actinopteri > Salmoniformes > Salmonidae > Thymallus > Thymallus thymallus. Next base: position 9,819,635 of record CM042405.1, on the reverse strand, counting down.
ACCAATACATGGTCCAACTATTCAAAGGTTGACGAGACGTGAGTGTTTAACATAAGTTTTAAACCTTTAACATAGTTCTCAACTGTTTAATAGCAAAGCAATGAATCAGCCATCTTTCTCAAGTGAATAACCAAGGAAGGTTGAATAGTTTTGTTGTAGCCTATTGTCAACATTAGTGGAAAGACTGAATTTAGCGAACAAAATACTTTTCTCACAAGTTTGTCTACTTTTGTCAAGGCCAGCAGAGTAATGGACCACTGATGTCATTCAGAAAGGACAACACCAACCCACCCCCCTTGTATCTCTATTGTGGACATGACACCTGATTCTTTTGTAAAAGCCAAAGTGTGTCAACTGAAGACAAATTAAAGACAATTGAAACGATAGGCAAACTGAGATGGGCATTCACTCCTCAACAAAAAAGCCAGGTGGTAATGACTGAATGTCACCTGCCACCTGGACGACCAAGCAAGGTGTAAAGGTCAAAGGTTATGTCCATGAGTGTAGTATTAATATTCTGTTTAAGGTCACCTCCAAACCTTACTTCAGTGTTAGTTTCTTTACGAGATAGTCCCTCTCATTGAGTAGGGCTACATCCCAATAGCACCCTATTTCCGATATAGTGCACTACTTTTGACCAGGGCTCTAGTCAAAAGTAGTGCACTTTATAGGGAATCGGGTGCAGTTTGGGATGTATCCGTAGTGTGTGGTAATGATTCCCTCATGCAGATAGAGATAGAGCCGTCGTCGTAAAGGCGATTAACAACTGGCTAATTAAAGATCAATGGGGCGTCTGTTTAACGTGATTTGTTTAATGGATTTACTGGGCACACCCCGTCCATAAACCACCGCAATGTCACCGCAAAGTGATGGGACTTCGATATGAAACCTCCTTTCCTCCCTCCTCCCCCTCTCCATCCCCATCCCACCTCGACACCCTCCTTGTTTGTTTTATTTTCCTCTTTTAAGAAGATGCTATCTTAAACCGATGCACCAGACCTAATGTACTTTCTGTATTTTTCTTGCCACCACCACTGAAACAGGTCTATAGACTCTCTTAGTCACCTATCAATCTCTCCCCCTACTAAAGATGAGGACATTACAAGCTACCGCATAGTGACACAGAGAGCAGTCTGTCCTGTCCCTGTAAAAACATCAGCATTTATGGTATAGAAGGAAGAATAAACACTTTAATTCACTGCCGGCCAATACCTGTTAGGCTGGGCCAACTAATAAATAACCCAGAGTTTGATACAGTAGCTATCAGGAGTTAGAATATGTCTACGTCCCAAATAGCACCCTATTCCCTTTATAGTGCACTACTTTTGACCAGCACCCTATGGAACCTGGTCAAAAGTAGTGCACTACATCGGGAATAGGGTACCATTTGGGAAACATTTAATGTCTTTCGGGCACATGTTCAGGTGTTTTAATGTATTGCTTTAATCAGGCAGCGACGGGCGCTGAAGCGGTTACAGGACGTTAGCACTCTGCCACCGATACAGCTCCCCACGTTTCAGGGATTTGTGAAGGGACAGTAAGCCACAGACAGAGCCCCTATCCCAATGTATTATTCTCATTCTTATTCCCCGTATCAAAACCTCACGCCCCAACAGTACAGTATTCATCCCTCATCCCATCCTATGTTCACCACCAGTGGCCTAGCTACTATTACATTTCATTTTACTCTTAAATTAAAAAGACAAATGCCACACGTCGAGGGCAATAAGAGGGGATTTTGATGGGAAATTATGTGCGAGGCCTCCATTTTAGCGGCTTAAACCGTTATAAAAACCTTTGTGCTGTTCTGTGCGAGGGGCGGGCGGGGCGATGAACGGCGAGGTGTGAGCGCGTGTGGAGCAGACGGGTGCAGGGAATAAAGGCAGTCAGAGCCTGAGCCAGGCAGGAGTTGGGTGTTAATACGAAGATTGGCCAGAGATTATACCAGGTTCTGGGAGATTCAGTCACAAGATTTATGTCTCTGCTTTTCTCAGCATTAACCAGGCCAACCTCACTGGGAAACTATTAAACAGCTCTGCATAGCAAAATAGGAGGCCTTTCTGAAAGCCAAAATGGTAGACTACCCTATAAGCCCCTCATTAGTTGGGGAACACGGGGTGCTTAGGGGACAAAGTGCTTCTTAGAGGAGAAAGGATTTTGACCTGGAGACTAATTTCTATACATATTGTTTCCCCCAAACTTTTATTTGAATAACTTTTGAAAGTATTTTGTTTTGAAAAGGGACTGAGAAAACAGGTTTCGAGAAAAACATTTACTGTTAAATTCAACCACAAAGACCAGGGAGGTTTTCCACATATAGGTAGATGGGTAAACAAAACGAAATATCCCTTTTAGCATGGTATAAAAGTGGAACTGACAGCATTTTAGCAACATGAAATATGTATATACCACAGGAGTCCTCTTACATACCATAACATGGTAGGCTATATCTCCCTCAGTTTCCTATGCACATCAACAACAACAAGATCAACAATTAATGCTAGCTAGACTGAAATGAGCTAAAATCTAACAAGGGGACATTAGAAAAAAACACTCCAACTTTTCAGCTTCTGGCCGTCAACATTGCACTGATAAACGATGGGGTATAGTATCCTGCTCATCCTTCTACAGCTTGCCGGCCAATGCATGCTTGTCCCAAACCATGTTTTGACAAATGCATGAGAACTTGTCTGCCTGGCCGCAAATTTGATCGATGCCAAATACATTTGATTGCCAACTAAGGGATACGATAACAGTCATTCAAGTTCAGCATAGCTAGCAAAGCGATTCACATTTCTTGCTAGCTAATCAAATGGCACCTGCATCTCTAGCTGTAGCCACCGAAAAACGATGTGAGGGGAAATGTCTGTCACTCACCCACTCCTCCAATTACATGAGATCCTCCCAAAAGCTAGCTAACGTTAGGCTCCGTGTTTTCAGCTTGCTAAATAAATAGCTAGCTATATAAATACATGCACTAGGCCAGGGTTGTCAAACACTATCAGCGCACGGGTCATATTAAGAAAACATAACGAATTCGCAGCCTAGATATATAGCCTATTTGATAATAAAAATAAATAAATAATAATAACTGCAACCCAAGCATAAACTGTGAATTTTATATTTTTTACTGATATTATGATTGTCTGTTTCATATCAGCAAAGAAGTTAAAACGATGTTAGTTCCACTTTAATTTTGGATGGTGTATCAACGGCGTCCTTCCTAACTCAGTTGTCGGAAAGAAACCGCTCAGGGAATTCACTATGAGACCAATAATGATTTTAAAACAGCTACAGAGTTTAATGGCTGTGATAGGAGAAAACTGAAGATGGATCAACAACATTGTAGTTACTCCACAAATACTAACCTAAATGACAGAGGGAAAAGAAGGAATCCTGTACAGAATGCACTTATACCAAAACATCCATCCTTTTGACTAAAATGTAAGGTGATAGTGGAGAGATGGGAACAGAAACGTCAATAGAGAGGAAGTATTAGCAAAACTGAGGCACAGGTTAGGCAGGACTCCTTATTCCCTGATTGACAAGATGAGGTCTGGTCTTGAGTGGTGAACTGAAAAGGAGAGTGTGAAAAGGAGGAGGAGCTTCCTAAAATGACCAGCAGCCAAACAAGGCATCAGCGGTTGCGCACACAATCTATAAGTGAGAGAGCACTCAGTGCCACTGACCCCAGTGTTAAACTAGTGAGCAGAGCTATACTGCAGTACCTGGACTCAGGTCAGATATAAACACTGGATGAAGCCCTCTTAAGGTGTCAGCGTACTTCAGTTCGGCTGGTTACACACACAAACACACACACAGTTTTTTTAAACTATCCTTGTGGGGACCAAACAATGGATTCCCATTCAAAATCCTATTTTCATGAACCTGTAACCCTAACCCTAAGCGCTGAACTTTGAACCCAAGGGGTCGGCTTAAATGCGGAAGACACATTTTTGGTTGAATGCATTCAGTTGTGCAACTGACTAGGTATGACTAATGTTACTCTGTGTATAGTAATGATGAAACCTACATGATGGTAATGAGACAGTGAGCGTGCCATCCCACCTAACTTCAAAGCCAGTTCCCATTCAATCTTTTTTGTTGTTGTTGTATATTGAATGCCTGAAAATAGAAACATCTATCTATTTTTATGCTAACAAGGAGAAAATATAATCCCTGACCTCTTTTTAATGAAGAGGAATCTTCAGAGTCGCAGGGAAACGCTTTACATGTGTTTTGTGATCATTCGCCCACTGACAAATATTAAGACTTTTGAATGAAAAAATTAGTAAGCGGAGGATTGAGGCAGCAGCCAAATCCTGCTTTTGTGATGGAGGAGACTTCATCAGATTCCTGCATGGCTCTTTCTAAAGGAAAAGGCTTGTTGCCAAATAACCCAAACTGGCTTTCTTTTTTGGGGCACCCCCAAACACAAACACACAAACGCAGGCAGGGGCACACATGCACACAGATGCACAGATGCATGGACGCACACACGGACGCACACACATAAACACACACACACACACACACACACACACACACACACACACACACACACACACACACACACACACACACACACACACACACACACACACACACACACACACACACACACACGTACACACACACACACACACACACACACACACACACACACACACACACACACACACACACACACACACACACACACACACACACACTCCTCATACTTCTGCTTCTCCAAACCCACTACAACTACACAACCCTCTCTTAATGCAACACTATGAGATCCATCCAGTTGAACTGAACACATCCATCTATCCCAGACCTTCTGAGCTCTTCTGCCTGCGTTATAGTCCCCAGATTAACCCCTCTTCTATTAAATAAAGACCAAATAAATAAAAAAAGGTATTCAAATATACACCCTCCTTTATCAAATTACGGATGATGAGAATTTTGAAAGTCTCTCTCTCTCTCTCTCTCTCTCTCTCTCTCTCTCTCTCTCTCTCTCTCTCTCTCTCTCTCTCTCTCATAATGGGTTTAAAGCCTTTGTCTCCCAGTGATGGCTCCATGTTAATTAGAACCATTGGAAGGCTAAATTCTGATTTTGTAATCTCAAACATATCTGGTCTTCTTGATGAGATTGTCTATTTAATAGGTGGTAATATTTCAATTGCCAAAATGTGATTACACTCTTTGGTGGTATTACCGTCTGTGCTCTGTGCATGGAATATCTGGAATTAAGTTGTTATGAACATAGTTCAATATCTACGTAACGTAATTACTTTTTTCTCAAAATTGTATCGATTACAACATTCCACACAGTAGTATCTGTTTTTAAAGTGTGGGTGGGCTTTGTATATCTATTATTAAAATATGTATTTTTAGGTCAGTATAATGTGGGTGTGCTGTTTTGTGTGTGGGTGTGCTGTTTTGGGAGAGATAGAGAGGTAGAGAAAAGAGAGAGAGAGAGAGAGAGAGAGATAGAGAGAGAGAGACAGACAGACAGCAAGAGGGAAAGAGAGAGAGAGAGAGAGAGAGAAAGAGAGAGATAAAGAAAAGCAGGAGTGAAGGATGAAGATAAAAGCTTTTGGTCATGAAGAGTAATCCCATCCTTCCATTTATCAGCCTCTCTCCCTCTTTCTGTCCCTAGAGGAGTGGAGTGGAAAGCTACACAGTAGTGGGCAGTCATCCCCTGGTCGTGGACTGGTATGACTGGACTGGAGCTGGAGATAAATAGAGGTTGTGTCTGTACAGGGTTATCTCTAGAGCTGGTCCGCTCCTCAATATAATCTGGCTGTCTCACTAAGTGGAGAGGATATAGTCAGAGAGAGGGTAAGCGGAAAGGGACAAGGCAGAGCGAGATATAGATACTGTATCACACCATGTTAAACTATTCATAATCCTATTCATAATCCTGTCTCATCTAAATTACACTCCCCAACCACCAGCTGCCTATTATCACTACCAACCTCCAGACCTATTATGTTAAACAATATTGACAGTATTGGGAGTGTTCTCTAGACTTCGAGCCCTTAATGAAGAGAGTTACTGTGTCCCTTGTGACAGACTAGTGTCTGTCCTTTTCTCTCTGTGTGTGTCTCTGTGTGTGTATGTTTCTGTGTATTTGTGTGTATGTGTGTCTTTGTGTGTCTGCGGCCCGTCCTCTCCAGAGAGCCGGCCTGGATAGAGAGAGGCGAGTCTTAATGGTGGTATGAAGGAGCAGCGGAGAGCCCGGTGTGACAGTCTGCAGCGCTGGGAGGTGGCAGCAGTCTGAAGGGTGGCCCACAAAGTACATCGTGGGTAATGTCACGGACCGGGTATCTCTGGGAGTTAAGTAAGAATGTGTGAGTGGGTATGTCAGTGTGTCTGTGTTTTTCTCTGTGTGTGTATGTTTGTGTGTGTGTGTGAGTGTGTCTGTGTGTGTGTGTATATGAGTATGTGTGGAGAGGATGGAGGGGTTGAATAATGTAATTGAGAATTTGTAGAGCGGGAGAGAGAGAGAGAGAGAGAGAGAGAGAGAGAGAGACTTGCTCACCCCGTAGCTGGCGTGTGTTATCAGCCAAGAACAAGGTGCTGGCCACTTCAGGCTTCACGTTTGAGCAGGTTTGTGTCATCCAAGCTTAATGAGCCTAGCAGCTTTAATTCATTATTTATTAGCAGTGTTGTGGAACGTTACTTTTAAAAGTAACTTGTTAGGTTACAACGTTACTGCCATTAAAAGTAACTTGTTACATTAAGAAACTTGTTACATCATAGAAAAGAGCAGAAGTGCGGAACCTAACCAGACCAGAGTCCTACCTACAGGTTATGGACAATTTGCTCTTTTAGTTTACCCAGTAAGTTTCCTCAAGGAGATTGCCCGTATGAAATTCCCCCCCCCCGGGGGATCAATAAAGTATCTATCTATCTATCTATCTATCTATCTATCTATCTATCTATCTATCTATCTATCTATCTATCTATCTATCTATCTATCTATCTATCTATCTATCTATCTATCTATCTATCTATCTATCTATCTATCTATCTATCTATCTATCTATCTATCTATCTATCTATCTATCTATCTATCTATCTATCTACTATCAATCTACCTACCTACCTACCTACCTACCTACCTACCTACCTACCTACCTACCTACCTACCTACCTACCTACCTACCTACCTACCTACCTACCTACCTACCTACCTACCTACCTACCTACCTACCTACCTACCTACCTACCTACCTACCTACCTACCTACCTACCTACCTACCTACCTACCTACCTACCTACCTACCTACCTACCTACCTACCTACCTACCTACCTACCTACCTACCTACCTACCTACCTACCTACCTACCTACCTACCTACCTACCTACCTACCTACCTACCTACCTACCTACCTACCTACCTACCTACCTACCTACCTACCTACCTACCTACCTACCTACCTACCTACCTACCTACCTACCTACCTACCTACCTACCTACCTACCTACCTACCTACCTACCTACCTACCTACCTATCTATCTATCTATCTATCTATCTATCTATCTATCTATCTATCTATCTATCTATCTATCTATCTATCTATCTATCTATCTATCTATCTATCTATCTATCTATCTATCTATCTATCTATCTATCTATCTATCTATCTATCTATCTATCTATCTATCTATCTATCTATCTATCTATCTATCTATCTATCTATCTATTACACCACTTACAGTGGAAAGGAACTCTTTAGTGATTTACATTTCTTTTGTGTTACCAAAAACAGAAAATCCTCAGAAGATGTACTCGCAGGATGTACAAAGTGAAACGTTCCGCTAACCACCTAAAGAGCTGTCAACGCGCCACACTGTCAGCAGCACTGATGTCATCGGACATCATGGCAGAGCTCAAGACCCGAGATCTCTGTCAGATTTCCTAATAGTTGTTTCAGTTTAATCAATTGAACCATGTATTTTGCAATAAACAATGTCTTATTTTTTTATTGCATGATTGTTTTATCTTTGTAATTCAGCAGCCTATATTGAAATGTAACTGTTCCACAAAAAATGTAAAAATAACAATGTATAAATAATAGCCTATGTCCAAGTGTTCTAACGAAATTCCATATTAAACTTTAGAAATGTCTGATGAATTCAAAGAAGTGTTGCATCACAACAACGTTCTATCTTGATAAATCCAACGCATCAAAGGAACACCGTCCATAAATCAAAACCAACATTTAAGCAGCTTTATGAAACAAATTACACATATTAATAAAGCCATTAAATATGCAGCAAAAGGTTTTACAAGTTTGTTCAGGTAGTCCCTCTCCATTTTCAGTTTGTTTGCTTCCGTTTGGTTCTTAGTTATACCCCGGCTCTATAGTACCTGCTGTCTGTCTGACTGTCTGACCCGTCGAGTGTGGCGTGGACAGCTCTTAGAGGTAATGATAGACACTTAACCAACACCGACCTGCCCTGTCTAGTACAAAAGAGCTCTAAACGTCATGTAAATGCCAGAAAATGGTCCACTATGCTAAGATTGAAGTGTTAGAGAGAGTAGGAGAGAGAACAGAAGAGCGGAGGGAGAGGAGAGAACGGAAGAGCGGAGGGAGAGGAGAGAACGGAAGAGCGGAGGGAGAGGAGAGAACGGAAGAGCGGAGGGAGAGGAGAGAGAACGGATGAGTGGAGGGAGAGGAGAGAGAACGGAAGAGCAGAGGGAGAGGAGAGAGAACGGAAGAGAAGAGGGAGAGGAGAGAGAACGGAAGAGAAGAGGGAGAGGAGAGAGAATGGAAGAGCAGAGGGAGAGGAGAGAGAACGGAAGAGCAGAGGGAGAGGAGAGAGAATGGAAGAGCAGAGGGAGAGGAGAGAGAACGGAAGAGCGGAGGGAGAGGAGAGAGAACGGAAGAGCGGAGGGAGAGGAGAGAGAACGGAAGAGCGGAGGGAGAGGAGAGAGAACGGAAGAGCGAGAAACAAAGGGACAGAGTGGGTCCTGACCTTACTTTCCATTTAACGGTCGCCAGTTGCCCGGAGATGCTAACCTCTCCCTCTCTCCTGCTGGCATCCCCCCACCCCCAGACTCCACTGCTTGCAGTATTAGGGTGCAATTAATGTCATGGCTGATGGCAGTGGTTATGTTACACTAACTGACTCTTGTCCTGTCTGCCTGACTACCCAGTTTAAGCACATTTATTCCATTATTCATTAAAGCTGCAGAATGGAACGCAGGGCTGGAATTACTGTCAGATGAAGAAATTAGGTGTGAAATGTCTTGACTGTCCAGAGAGCCACTGAGACACAAGGTCCTAGATACTGAATGTACGGTTACTGTGCGAGGTGTGTGTGTATGTGTGTGTACGTGTGTGTGTGTACTTGCAATCCCCTTCACTGACTTATTACTTGTTAGCGTTGAGGTATAAACAGGTTTAGGCTTATTATACTGTAGGACTACAGTGTTTCTGGCTGTATGTCACGTTGTGGTTGAAGGGAACGAGGCGCAGAGCGAGAGTACTGAACAAACATATTTATTGACACTAAATATATTTAACAAAACAATAAACGTACCTCACCGTGACGTGAGTGCAGATGAACACACTTACACAAACACAAGCAATGATCCACACACAGGTGGATGTGTGTGGGGCCTAAATACTATCCCCAATCAGAGACAACTCTAGACAGCTGTCTCTGATTGGGGATCATTAATTTCCCTGGTGGGAGTAAGAGGCCTTACCACAACCAAGCCCTCACAGTACCCCCCCCCCCCCAAGGTGCGGGCTCCCGATCACACTTGATCCCCCCTCCCCCCAAAAAAAACACAAAACCAGGGGGGAAATGGCAGGGTACTGAGGTGGTTGCTGGTGGGGGCTCCGGTTCCGGCGTGACGCAGGCTGTGAGGGTAGCTCCCCTCCTACCTCTCCGTTGCACGCCCGGTCCGGTCCGGACCCCGGTGCGATGATTCCCCCCTCAGTACTCCCGCGATAAACCAAGTCCTGTCTGGACCCTGGTGTGGGAGCCCTCGACCCTGGAGAGGGGCTGACGTCTGGTCCCGTCCCGGACCCCGGTGGAGCGGACTGCTCCGGTATGGGGCGGAGTAGGCGACCGGACCCGGACTGGGTACCGGTGGAGCGGACTGGTCCGGGACTGGAGTGGAGCAGCTGACCGGATCTGGACTGGACACCGGTGGAGCGGACTGCTCCGACACTGGAGTGGAGTAGCTGACCGGTGGAGTGGACTGCTCTGGCATGGGGGTGGAGTAGATCTTTGGTCCCGGACTGGGCACCGGTGGAGCGGACTGCTCCCTCACTGGAGCGGAGCAGATGACTGGAACTGGACTGGGCATCGGTGGAGCGAACTTCTCCATCACTGGAGCGGAGCAGACGGCCGGACCCAGACCAGGCACCGGTGGAGCGGACTGCCCCTGCACTGGAGCGGAGCAGACTTCCTGACCCTTCTCCATCCCCATCCCTGGGGCAGGACTGAACGCAGGATTCCAGCCCCGATTCCAGCCACGTGGTTGGGCTGGCTGCCGGCCCCAGACTGGGCACCAACACGTTAAGGAGCTCCTGCTCCAAAGCGGGGCTCGTCGTCATGCCCACCCTGGGCACCGACGCAGAGGTGGTTTCCGGCCCTGTGGTTGGGCTGGCAGTCGGCCCCAGACTGGCCACTGACACGCTATGGAGCTTCTGCTCCAAAGCGGGGCTGAACGTCGTACCCACCCTGGGCACCGACGCAGAGGGGTTTTCCAGCCCTGTAGTTGGGCTGGCTGCCGGCCCCAGACTGGGCACCGACACGCTAAGGAGCTCCTGCTCCAAAGCGGAGCTGTACGTCGTGCCCGGCCTGGGCACCGACGCAGAGAAGGGTTCCAGCCACAGAGATGTGCTGGCCTCTGGAGGTTCCGGGCTGTGGGCCGTCGTTGGAGGCTCCGGGCTGTGGGCCGTCGCTGGAGGGTCCGGGCTGTGGTCCGTCGCTGGAGGCTCCGGACAGTGGGCCGTCGCTGGAGGCTCCGGGCTGTGGGCCGTTGCTGGAGGCTCGGGGCTGTGGGCCGTCGATGGAGGCTCCGGGCTCTGGGCAGTCGCTGCAGGTTCCGGGCTGTCGGCCGTCGCTGGAGGCTCTGCGCTGTAGGCTGTTGCTGGAGGCTCCTGGCTGTCGGCCGTAGCTGGAGGCCGTGCCCAGCCCAGGCAGCAGTGTAGATGACAGCTCCTGGTGTTTAATCAACCTGTCTGCCTGTCCCGAACTGGACACCGGCCTGGCGAGGAGCTCCGACTCATCCTCCCTCTTTCCTCGGGAAAGAGGTGAGTTAGACGCTTCCTCCAGATCGCCAAACTATCCGCCTCCTCGATATCCCGAACGTGAGGGTTGGGCTTGGTATTGGGAGGAAGGGCCACCCAGAGTCTCCACCACTTCGCTTGTTCCTCCTTCGACCGATTGAAGAAACCCTCCGGCATCTTCCTGTTTTCGGCCGTCGGAGGCGGAAGTGGTGGGAGCTGTTCTTCCAATCTTGGGTGGCTGACCGACGATGGATCGCGTGGCGCTGGTACTGAGGTCCATGGGCTGGGAATAAGCACTGGATTTCCGGTGAAGGGATCTGTCGCTGGATCTACCGGGCTGAGGAGGCGCGTGGGTTGGGCAGGCCGGGAGCGCGCTGGAGATCTGTAACTGGGGCCGGAGACCGAACGCATCTTCTCGTCGTCCTCCTCGGCCCACCCGAAATACCTCCTCAGCCGCTTCTCCTCCTCCTTGTCCCTCGCGTCCAAAGAACCCCACAACCCCCCCCCCCCCCACCGTTAATATGAGGGACCTTCGTGGCTGTCCACTGTCGGTCCTTCCTCTCCTCATGCTCCGTTGGTAAGGGCTCTGTCCCAAGCCCCCACTCTGGTCCAGTCACGAGCTCATCTTCTCCCGTAGGTGTCGATGAGCCCCAGATGCTCCCCACCACCAGTGGCTGTGTTACCTCCACAGTCATCGCTCCTCGACGTCTCCGATGCCGACGCCGATAATCCTCCTCCTCTTCCTCTCGCTGCGGGTTCCCTGGGTGGTGGATCATTCTGTCACGTTGTGGTTGAAGGGAACGAGGCACAGAGCGAGAGTACTGTACAAACATATTTATTAACACTAAATATATTTAACAAAACAATAAACGTACCTCACCGTGACGTGAGTGCAGATGAACACACTTACACAAACACAAGCAATGATCCACACACAGGTGGATGTGTGTGGGGCCTAAATACTATCCCCAATCAGAGACAACTCTAGACAGCTGTCTCTGATTGGGGATCATTAATTTCCCCAGTTAGGGTGTGAGGGCTTGATGTGTGCCTTTCACTCCCCCTGGTGGGAGTAAGAGGCCTTACCACAACCAAGCCCTCACACTGTAATTATCACTATTATCATCTTACTGTAGCTGAGTACATCTGGAAATGGCTTGTTGTAAACAGGCTACTTCAATGTGGATGCATTTAATTTTGTGACTGATTGCCAGCTGCATCTCATAGCTGAGTCAGCTGTGAATGAACACGCCCCTCTTGCTCATTGGTGTGTGTGTGTGTGAGTGTGAGTGAGTGTGTGCGTGCGTGCATTGGTGTGTGTGTGTGTGTGTGTGAGAGAGACACACAGAAAGAGAGAGAGGAGAGGAAGAGACTGTCCCTCTCACAACAACAAGGTCTCAGTCTCTGTGTCCGTAAAATGTATATAGGTTCAGAACTTTTGTGAAACAGCACAGTTGAAAAATAAAGACAGAGATAGATGGGAGGGGTTGAGGGTAGTTGAAGGATGGGACTAAAAACAAACGTCACCTTTCAAAGCGTTTAATAAGTTTAGGCATTAACTCAACATTTTAAGGTTAGGGTTAAGTTTAGGCATTAACTCTGAAATCATAAGGTTAAGCATTAAGTCCGAATGGTTAAGTTAAGGGCGGTGGTTGAAAAAGTAATCAATTACCATACTTGATTAAAAGTAATGGTACGTTAATAGAAAATGACTCAAGTAAAAGTGAAAGTCACCCAGAAAATACTACTTGAGTAAAAGTCTAAAAGTATTTGGTTTTAAATATACTTAAGTATCAAAAGTAAATGTAATTGATCAAATGTACTTAAGTATCAAAAGTAAAAGTACAAGTATAAATCATTTCAAATTCCTCATACAAAGAAAACCAGACGGTACAATTTTCTTGTTTTTTTAGTTTACGGATATCCAGGGTCACACTCCAACACTCAGACATAATTTACAAACAAAGCTTTGTGTTTAGTGAATACACCAGATCAGAGGCAGTGGATGACCAGGGATGTTCTCTTGATAAGTTAGTCCCATAGGGCGGCGCACAATTGGCCCAGCGTCGTTCGAGTGTGGCCGTCATTGTAAATAAGAATTTGTTCTTAAATTACTTGCCTTCTATCTCTATCTCTCTCTCTTTCTCTCTTACTCTCCATCTCTCACTCTCTATCTCTCTCTCTCTCTCTCTCTCTCTCTCTCTCTCTCTCTCTCTCTCTCTCTCTCTCTCTCTCTCTCTCTCTCTCTCTCTCTCTATCTCTCACTCTCTCTCTCTCTCTCTTACTCTCTCTCTCACTCTCCTCTCCCTCTGCCTCTCCCTCTCCCTCTCCCTCTCCCTCTCCCTCTCTCTCTCTCTCTCTCTCTCTCTCTTTTCTCTCTCTTTCTCTCTATGCATATCACCATGGACAAGCCTCTCTGATGGCAGCCAAACACAGTCGTTCCAGCGTAACTACAGAACAGTATCTGGGCAGGCCTGTGTTTTGTCGTTGTGGGGATGAGACCTGGGGATTTACCAGAACAATGCAGTGTAAGTGCTGCTGAACAGAGGGGTTTTTGCCACCGATCCCATAGCAGCCATTGTGAAGACACGTTGAAGGCTGCCCCAACCTATTCTCAAGATAGTGACATGCCATTGTTAGCGTTTCCATGCTGCTGTGTCTGTGTGCTTGTGTGTACAGTATATTCAAACGTGTGTGTGTGTGTTTGTGTGAACGTGTGCGTGTGTGAGTGTGTATGAGAGTGTGTATGTGTCAGCGTGTGTGTGCAGAAGTATGAAACTCAGGGATCACAGACACCATGAGCTTTCTGCTTGCTTTAGCAATACGGCTAGACAAGGTGGGAGTCTGTCATCTTTTGGGCTCCCAAGTGATTGTGACAGGAATGGAGTGAGAAAAAAATGAAAAATGTGAGAGAATTCTCTTAGCTGCCACAAATTAGTGACAGCAGAACTGTAGCCCAATACAAAGACCTGAATGAGGATTAGGACACTTAAATCCCGGCTGGAAATACGATGTGGAATAAGAAATTGCATCCTTCTCGTGTTCAATGATTTAAATGGAAGAGAGTCTGTTTGCGGTTCATTGTAGCGTTGCGCTTATAGCCTAAAATAAGCCATTTATAAGGGGTTAGAATTGGGTAATGCTTGTCTGTTACAGCTTGGTGAGATTGTTGTATGTGAGATTTGTAGATATAACAGTATACTAGCTGTCATTCACACTGAAGCCTTATCAGAACACACCCAAATCACATTGTCAGAACACACCCATATCACGTTGTCAGAACACACACAGATCACGTTGTCAGAACACATCCAGATCACGTTGTCAGAACACACCCAGATGACGTTGTCAGAACACACCCAGATCACGTTGTCAGAACACACCCAGATCACGTTGTCAGAACACACCCAGATCACGTTGTCAGAACACACCCAGAACAAATTCCATATTATTCTCTTTTGTTCTATTTCTACCTTTTAGATTCCTGCCTTTATGTCGTTTCACATTCATGACAACAAAGTGATAAAAGATAGTGGCGGTGTCCCAAATGGTAGCCTATCCCCTATAAAGTGCACTTCTTTTGATAAGGGCCCTATGGGCAATGGTCAAAAGGCACTAAAGTGCACTATAAAGGAAATAGGGTTCCATTTGGGACGTAGACTGTGTTTATTATTCTACTAATGATAATGATGAACTTAAAATAGTCATTATAATGAAATGACATGGTAATTACTAGAACAGATTGAAATGGTGTAAGTTTTAATTACCGTACTGTATACATTTACCATGTTTTCCTCATGGTGAAAATACAGGTGTCTCGTGGAGCGCAGTATGTGTGTCAGTGAGGTGTACTGCAGTCAAAGTTAAGATGAAATACTCCAGCCTCATCATTACCAAATTCCCTTTTAAACGTGCAGGACTTTCTCTCCTTCCCTCTTGCCCTCCTTCATTGCCATCATAAATATTTCCTCCTGTGATATCTATGCCAATCAGGCTTCATCCTCACCCCTGTCTGAGTGAGCTTTATCTCTCCCCTCTCTCCTCTCGCCTAACTGCCTTCATTCTTGCCTATAGCTGTATTTAGGAGTGTGTGTTACACGCTGTGTCCAAACAGAAAATAAAACACAGGCAGATAGGCCTAGGAGCTGTGGTTGCAGTGTGACTGTGTGTGTATTTACAGTGTGCATGTATGTATGTATGTATGTATGTATGTATGTATGTATGTATGTATGTATGTATGTATGTATGTATGTATGTATGTATGTATGTATGTATGTATGTATGTATGTATGTATGTACGTACGTACGTACGTACGTACGTACGTACGTACGTACGTACGTACGTACGTACGTACGTACGTACGTACGTATGTATGTATGTATGTATGTATGTACAGTGGGGAGAACAAGTATTTGATACACTGCCGATATTGCAGGTTTTCCCACTTACAAAGCATGTAGAAGTCTGTAATTTTTATCATATGTACTCTTCAACTGTGAGTGACGGAATCTAAAACAAAAATCCAGAAAATCACATTGTATGATTTTTAAGTAATTAATTTGCATTTTATTGCATGACATAAGTATTTGATACATCAGAAAAGCAGAACTTAATATTTGGTACAGAAAACTTTGTTTGCAATTACAGAGATCATACGTTTCCTGTAGTTCTTGACCAGGTTTGCACACACTGCAGCAGGGATTTTGGCCCACTCCTCCATACAGACCTTCACCAGGGATGTCGCTGGGCAATACAGACTTTCAGCTCCCTCCAAAGATGTTCTGTTGGGTTCAGGTCTGGAGACTGGCTAGGCCACTCCAGGACCTTGAGATGCTTCTTACGGAGCCACTCCTTAGTTGCCCTGGCTGTGTGTTTCGGGTCGTTGACATGCTGGAAGACCCAGCCACGACCCATCTTCAATGCTCTTACTGAGGGAAGGAGGTTGTTGGCCAAGATCTCGCGATACATGGCCCCATCCATCCTCCCCTCAATACGGTGCAGTCGTCCTGTCCCCTTTGCAGAAAAGCATCCCCAAAGAATGATGTTTCCACCTCCATGCTTCACGGTTGGGATGGTGTTCTTGGGGTTGTACTCATCCTTCTTCTTCCTCCAAACATGGCGAGTGGAGTTTAGACCAAAAAGCTCTATTTTTGTCTCATCAGACCACATGACCTTCTCCCATTCCTCCTCTGGATCATCCAGATGGTCATTGGCAAACTTCAGACGGGCCTGGACATGCGCTGGCTTGAGCAGGGGGACCTTGCGTGCACTGCAGGATTTTAATCCATGACGGCGTAGTGTGTTGAATGGTTTTCTTTGCGACTGTGGTCCCAGCTCTCTTCAGGTCATTGACCAGGTCCTGCCGTGTAGTTCTGGGCTGATCCCTCACCTTCCTCATGATCATTGATGCCCCACGAGGTGAGATCTTGCATGGTGCCTCAGACCGAGGGAGATTGACCGTCATCTTGAACTTCTTCCATTTTCTAATAATTGCGCCAACAGTTTTTGCCTTCTCACCAAGCTGCTTGCCTATTGTCCTGTAGCCCATCCCAGCCCTGTGCAGGTCTACAATTTTATCCCTGATGTCCTTACACAGCTCTCTGGTCTTGGCCATTGTGGAGAGGTTGGAGTCTGTTTGATTGAGTGTGTGGACAGGTGTCTTTTATACAGGTAACGAGTTCAAACAGGTGCAGTTAATACAGGTAATGAGTGGAGAACAGGAGGGCTTCTTAAAGAAAAACTAACAGGTCTGTGAGAGCCGGAATTCTTACTGGTTGGTAGGTGATCAAATACTTATGTCATGCAATAAAATGCAAATTAATTATTTAAAAATCATACAATGTGATTTTCTGGATTTTTGTTTTAGATTCAGTCTCTCACAGTTGAAGTGTACCTTTGATAAAAATTACAGACCTCTACATGCTTTGTAAGTAGGAAAACCTGCAAAATAGGCAGTGTATCAAATACTTGTTCTCCCCACTGTATGTTAACATTGCCACAGCAAGTGAAGTAGTAGATAATAAACAAAAGTGAAATAAACAATACAAATTAATAGTCAACATTACACTCACTGAAGATCTAAAAAAATGAAGACATTTCAAATGTCATATTATGTATATATACAGTGTTGTAACAATGTGCAAATTGTTAAAGTACAAAAGGGAAAAGAAATAAACATAAAAATGGGTTATATTTACAATGGTGTTTGTTCTTCACTGGTTGCCCTTTTCTTGTTGCACAGGTCACAAATCTTGCCGTTGTGATGGCACACTGCAGTATTTCACCCAGTAGATATGGGAGTTTATCACAATTGGGTTTGTTTTCAAATTATTTGTGGATCTGTGTAATCTGAGGGAAATATGTCTCTAATATGGTCATACATTTGGCGGTTTCCACCTCATTTTGTGGGCACATAGGCTGTCTTCTCTTGAGCAAGGCTATGCTCACTGTGTCTGTACATAGTCAAAGCTTTCCTTAAGTTTGGGTCTCTCTCTCTCTCTCTCTCTCTCTCTCTCTCTCTCTCTCTCTCTCTCTCTCTCTCTCTCTCTCTCTCCTCTCCTCCTCCTCCTCTTCCTCATTGCCTAATAATACTCATCTGCTATTTAATCCTTTCATATTGTAGCATGTTCTTTCACCAGTAGTCTGAGGGCCTGTGCTTTTCTGCTGAGCTGTGAGCTGAGCTGGATAGGAATCAGCTGTAGCAGTGTTAAGATAAGTGTGGCTGTCTGTATAACGACAACAACCCTGTGCTGCTGCTGTCGGGGCTGAAAGTAGCTGGCTATACCTCTGGGTACATTACAAATGGCACCCTATTCCCTATATAGTGCACTATTTTTAAATGGCAGTGCATTTGGGACACTGTCTCTGTGGCTGGTCTGAATACAATGAAATCATGACCCAACCCCACCTAACCATCCTCCATCCTAACTGCTTTCACCTCCCCAAACCCATCCCACCTAACCGGTACATTCATACAGCACCCTACATTCAGCCCTCCACCCTCCATCCTCCTCACACATCTCCACATCCCATTTTATTGGGATTTATTCAGGTTTTTATCGCTGTTCAATAATAAGAGGGGAATATCTCCCCCTCTATTCTGCCATCCTATTTATGATGGAGAATTGGCTCAATTTCCGATCTCTCCACTTTTATTTCCTTACAATAACATTAGTATGTCATTATACAGGAACGGCTTGTAGCGGGAATTTTATCCCGGCATGCCACACAGAATTCCGAGGACCTTTCAGTTGGGAGTCGTGGAGGAGGGACAGGAAGAGACAAAGGCCACCAGCTGCACCCACTTGTCCCCTCTCTTTTTCTCTCTCTCGTTAACTCTTTCTCTCTGTCTCTCTTTCTCTCTCTCTCTCTATGTGTGTGTCTATGAAGTTCCTGGCATTCGGAAAATGTTCCGGCGCCCTTCCTCCCACACAACACGGTGGGCAACATTAAAGGAGCAGGATAGCGGGATCATGGCGTCTGATTAGGGGTTGTTTGGAGCGGAGAGAGATTACAGTCACTCATAGCACAGTTTAACATCATGCCCCCTCGTCTATAACCACTATTCACTTTGTATGTTTCTGTCGTTCAAATAGTGGAGAAGTCGACAATGTTAAGTATGTGATTGAGGTTATTCAATAATTAGAATTAGTGGTTGTTCAATTGCAGCCAGGAAGAGTTATTGAGTTAGAATTGATGTGGCTGTGGATTACAGTATAGTGTGTTGGGTAGGCAATGTGATTCAGATCCCGTGGCAGGACTGTGAAAGTCACACATGAAGCTGGAACTGATGGTGGGGAAGGTGTACTGTAACCAGAGGTTCACTGTGTTTGTTTAGAGACGCAAGCAAGTTTTCTTCTTTTCTCCATTGCACTTGACAGCAGCAGCAGCTGTCTGTGCTGCTAAGCCGGCGTTTCCCAAACTAGGTCCCAGGGATCCCAAGGGGTGCTCGTTTTGTTTTTTGCCCAAGCACTACACAGCTGATTCAATTAATGAACTCATTATCAAGCTTTAATTATTTGAATCAGCTGTGTAGCGCTCGGGCAAAAAACAAAACGTGCACCCTTTGGTGTCTACAGGACCAAGTTTGGGAAATGCTGTGCTAAGCCTAACATCACACTGCCTGTGCTAGGCCCAGCAACCTCCTAGGGTAACACTTTATTTTAAGGGTCCATAATAAACCATTTATATAGCATTTATAAGGCATTTACAAACTATTTGCTGTCCATGTATTAATCACTACTCCCACATTTGAAATAGTTTCTAAGCTAGTTATTCACACATATAGATCATTAAACATCCTGTGTTGTGTGCTTGTTTGTTTTACCAGGTACTGCAGGAATGTCTACAAATGGCATTCCCATCTTTTTGTGAGACATAACAATGGTATTTATAAAGTATAAATAGCAGTCATTTAAGATTAGGGACTGAAAAAATACTTTACTAATCATTAGTAAATGGTTTATTCATGTGGGAGTAATGATTACTAAATGGTGAACACACAATGTATAAATGCCTTATAAATGGTTTATTACCATTTACCAAAATGTTTAAATATTAGGCTACAAATAATTAAATAGAATAAAACAGAGAGAGAGAGAGAGAGAGAGAGAGAGAGAAGAGAGAGAGAGAGAGAGAGAGAGAGAGAGAGACTGCCAGTAACCTCTAAAAGTCTAGACATAGATGGATGCAGTGAATTGAGACGCATCCCATGCAAAAAAATATATCTTAAACTGACAGATTTTGATGGGGATTTCTTTATTACGTTACTTAGATAGACGCATTGGTGCGTCAACAGACTCTTAATTAATATTTTGGCTGTATAATACACCGAATGGCTACATTTAGGAACTGGCAGTCTCTCTCTCTCTCTCTCTCTCTCTCTCTCTCGCTGTTTTCTTGTATTGAATTCAATATAAAACCTTCTGTGTTGGTCATAGAATGATGCCGAGACCAGTTTATGTCGAAAGAGGATAGATTTCCAGCATTGTGATATGTTTGACAGTATGCGTATCTTTCTGCCAAGAAGTGTTGGGCCTTTCAGCAAATGAAACAGGAGGGACTTTCAAGCCTCCAGTAGCAGTGGCTATGTAGTGTAATTCAACACCCAAGTCACTCATTACTAAAGCTCATAAACTACATTTACATTTTAGTCATTTAGCAGACACTCTTATCCAGAGCGACTTACAGTTAGCTAGTGCATACATGTTCACACTGGTCCCTCATGGGAATCAAACCCACAACCCTGGCATTGTAAGCACCATGCTCTACCATCTGAACTACACGGGTAGAGAGCCTTTTTTTGGTCTCAATAACCTTTCCATTTTAATCCATGATGTTGGCTGACTGATGACAGAGAGTCAGAGCAGGTCTCTATGCTAATGAGCGTTTGACTTTGAATGTGAATTTTTGTGTGAACTCAGCTCAGCCTATCAGAAAACCGGGCCAGCCCATCTTGGTAGGCCGTTGCCCATTGATATGGAAAATGCTCAAATATGTTATTATGACAACAGAGAATTTGCACAAAAATAATTTAAACAAATCTTAACAGGGCCAACCCACCCAACAAAAATATGGTCCGGGCCATCTGGCATTTGCCAGAACAGAATTGCCAAATGGCCTATCCGCCCATGCACTCGCGCACACACCCTATAAGAGTGTAAATTAGGCAGAATTGTTTCAATCCGACTTCAACAGACACATCTTGGATGTCAGTTTTCAGGTGTCTGATGTGGTTGTCTTCCTTACCTTAGTTGAATGGACTGACTGTAAATCACTATGTATAAGAGAGTCCGCTAAATGACCAAAGGGTTCAATGTAAACGTGTCACAAGTCTCATCTACATAACTGAAACCTGACGTCTGCTGGGTAGGCCTAGTCCCTGGCCAGACTGGCTTAGGATCAGCCAAAGCAGGGTTTGACCACTGATGTTTCTTTGTCTGAATATGTCATATACAAAATCCAGGGCTGTGCTATATAATCCTGAATATAATCCCTAATCCGAAATGTGTCCAATCATGTAACCTGGGTAACCTGTCTTAACTAAAGACGTTGATGAGATCAGGCTGTCAGCGAGTAAGCCCATGTCATCATTTGCTGTACTGGTATTTCGTACAATAGAAATGAATATACAGAACCCAGTCAAAAGTTTGGACACTCCTACCCATTCAAGGGTTCATCTTTATTTTTACTCTTTTCTACATTGTAGAATAATAGTGAAGACGTCAAAACTATGAAATTACACATATGGAATCATGTAGTAACCAAAAAAAGTGTTAAACAAATCAAAATAGATTTCATATTTGAGGTTCTTCAAAGTAGTCACCTTTTGCCTTGATGACAGATTTGCACACTCTTTGCATTCTCTCAACCAGCTTCATCTGGAATGCTTTTCCAACAGTCTTGAAGGAGTTCCCACTTATGCTGAGCACTTGTTGGCTGCTTTTCCTTCACTCTGCGGTCCAACTCATCCCAAACAATCTCAATTGGGTTGAGGTCGGGTGATTGTGGAGGCCAGGTCATCTGATGCAGCACTCCATCACTCTCCTTCTTGGTCAAATAGCCCTTACACAGCCTGGAGGTGTGTTAGGTCACTGTTGAAAAACAAATGACAGTCCCACTAAGTGCAAACCAGATGGGATGGAGTATTGCTGCAGATTTCTGTGGTAACCTTGCGGGTGAAGTGTGCCTTGAATTCTTATTAAATCACAGACAGGTCACCAGCAAAGCACCACCACACCATCACACCTCCTCCTCCATGAACCACACATGCGGAGATAATCTGTTCACCTACTCTATGTCTCACAATGGCACTGTGGTTGGAACCAAAAATCTCAAATTTGGACTCATCAGCAATTCTCATCAGTCTCCTCTGAACAGTTGATGTTGAGATGTGTCTGTTACTTAAACTCTGTGAAGCATTTACTTGGGCTGCAATTTCTGAGGCTGGTAACTTGAATGAACTTATCCTCTGCAGCAGAGGCAACTCTGGCTCTCCTTTCCTGTGGCGGTCCTCATGAGAGCCAGTTTCATCATAGCACTTGGTGGCTTTTGCGATTGCACTTGAAGAAACTTTAAAAGTTCTTGAAATGTTCTGTATTGACTGACATTCATGTCTTAAAGTAATTATGGACTGTCATTTCGCTTTGTTCTTAACTGACTTGCATAGTTAAATAAAGGTTAAATATTATTAATTTGAGCTGTTCTTGCCATAATATGGACTTGGTCTTTTATTAAATAAGGCTATCGTCTGTATACCACCCCTAACATGTCACAACACAACTGATTGGCTCAAACACATTAAGAAGGAAAAAAATTCCACAACAAGGCACACCTGTTCATTTAAATGCATTCCAGGTGACTACCTCATGAAGCTGGTTGAGAGAATGCCAAGAGTGTGCAAAGCTGTCATCAAGGCAAAGGGTGACCACTTTGATTTGTTTAACACTTTTCTGGTTATTAAATTATTCCATGTGTTATTTCTTAGTTTTGATGTCTTCACTACTATTATACAATGTAGAAAATAGTAGAAATAAAGAAAAACCCTTGAATGAGTAGGTGTGTCCAAACTTTTGACTATCTGAACTAATTGCCTTTTTAATTATTAGCCTATGGTCACTAAGGAATTTATAGTGTGGATAAAAAATCTGATGCTTGGCCCTTCTTCAGCTCAACACACGTCAACGTGTCCAGACAAGCAGGTGTACTATGGGTCTCCATGTGCCGGCATCCCTCCATCCTCCCTTCCCCTCCTTCACCGCTCTCTCTCTGACAGGGAAGCAGAGGATACATAGTTCAGCCTCCTGCCCGCCCTCCTATTTCTCCTCGGCAGCTCCTGAGCCCAAGTGCATGATGTGTAGGATATCACTTTAACTTAACTGATGAAAGTAATAGCTCCATCTCCCGGCACTTACAGGAAGAAAAAGAGGAAGAAAAAACAGGAAGAGGAAGAAAAAACAGGAAAAGGAATAAAAAACAGGAAGAGGAAGAAAAAACAGGAAGAGGAAAAAAATAATAATTCAAGCTCCATTGCTCATTCTGCGCTAGAGAGATAGACAGAGACACGAAAAAACAAAAGGCAGCCCCTGAAATTTGCATGGTGCTCAATTATACATTAGCGAACATCACTTGGCAATCTGTTCATATCAATTTAATTGGATTTTAATACTGCCTCTGATCTTGTTTTCTAATTAACAGCAGCGGCTGGCAATAAAGCAGAACCATGCACCCAGCAACACCTTTGATCCAGGCCATATGGAGTTCTTTGAGCTCATTGGGGAAAGAAAATCAGTTACCTAAATATGGGCCTATGACAAGCCCAGCTCAAAGAGGGGAGGGTAGTAGTGGATAGTTGGGCATGGGGGGGTGGCACAGGAGTGTGTGTGGGGTGTGGCTGGGTTTGGGGGTTGTGTGAGTGTTTGTGAGTGTTTGTGTGTGCGTGTGTGTGTGTGTGGGTGTGGGTGTGTGTGGGAGTGTGTGGGTGCATGTGTGTGTGTGTGTGTGTGTGTGTGTGTGTGTGTGTGTGTGTGTGTGTGTGTGTGTGTGTGTGTGTGTGTGTGTGTGTGTGTGTGTGTGTGTGCCAGGAGGCGGAGGGATAAGCGTGACCCCCAGATGGCCGGATGTGGCTCCTGCTAGCGCCTTCATTGATTAATTTCTCTCCTGATTGGTTGTCATTACTGATAAATAAAACATGATCTTGGAATCAGATGCAAATCAGCTTCTGAGCTTTAGGGAAATGTTAATTGCTTTTTCAAATCTGTTTATTTCTACACTTGTTGCCCTCAACTTTGGATTTCAGGAGGGACCTAGTAGTACAAAGAAAGGAAGGAATGAAGGACGGAGAGAGAGCAGACATGTGAGTTGTTTGTCTCACTGGCTGAGCAGGAAGTGAGGATGGGGAACACTACTCTGACCCATGACTATTGTAATTCTAACTCTTATCACCGTCTATTGGAATGTGGAATACTTCAGAAAGTATTCACAACCCTTGAATTTTTCCACATTCTACAGCCTGAATTTAAAATGGATTACATTTATGTTTTGTAACTGGCCTACACGCAATACCCCATAATGTCAAAGTGGAACTATGTTTTTCAAATTTTTGTAAAATTTATAAAAAATGTAAAGCTGAAATGTCTTGAGTCAATAAGTATTTAACCAGTATATAGTAAATATCAAAACTAAATAAGTTCAGGAGTTAAAATCTGCTTAACAATTCACATAATAAGTTGCATGGACTCACTCTGTGCAATAATAGTATTTATTTATGCATCATGTTATGGGTATGATTGTAATCGTTAATGACTGGAGAGTTTTTCAGGGTATAAAATAAATTTAATTTAGCTAAGCACAGGCTAAATCCTAGAGGAAAACCTGGTTCAGTCTGCTTTCCACCAGACACTGGGAGATTAATTCACCTTTCAGCAGGACAATAACTTAAAACACAAGGCCAAATCTACACTGGAGCATCCTGTCGGGCTGTATCACCACCTGGTACGGCAATTGCACTGCAAGGCTCTCCAGAGGGTGGTGCGGTCTGCCCAACGCATTACCCTGGGCAAACTACCCACCCTCCAGGACACCTATAGCATCTGATGTCACAGGAAGGCCAAAAAGATCATCAAGGACATCAACCACACGAGCCACTGCCTGTTCACCCCACTGTCATCCAGAAGGCAAGTTCAGTACAGGTGCATCAAAGCTGGGACCGAGAGACTGAAAAACAGCTTCTATCTCATGGCCAGAGACTGATAAACAGCCATCACTAGCACATTAGAGGCTGCTGCCTATTGACATAGATTAGAAATCACTGGCCACTTTAAGAAATGGAACACTAGTCACTTTAATAATGTTTCCATATCTTGCATTACTCATCTCATATGTATATACTGTATTCTATACTATTCTACTGTATCTTAGTCCATGCCTCTCTGACATCACAAGTCCACATATGCATATATTCTCTTAAACAGAAAGCTCTTACACAGAAAGACTCACACCAGTTAGGTGCTTCTACAAAATATTGACTTAAGGGAGTGAATACTTATGTAAATGAGATACAGTATTTCTGTATTTAATTGTCAATACATTTGCAAACATTTCTAAAAACATGTTTTCACTTTGTCATTATGGGGTATTGTGTGTAGATGGGTGAGAAAAACAATAATTGTAATCCATTTTGAATTCAGGCTTGAATTCAGGCTGGACTAAGTCAAGGGGTATGAGTACTTTCTGAAGGCACTGTACTAGCCAAACACTATGTCAGATTTCAGACAAAACATATCCAATCACCATGTAATATTTAAACACTGGTTTATTTGACAACTTAACGGACCATGTAAAGAGGTTCAGCAATGTAATTTTTATTTCATTCTAGATAACTTTAGTAAGCCATCCCTGAGCTATTAGCTAGCTAGGTAACGTCAAGGTCTCCTCTCTCTTTCTCGCTTTGTCTAAAGTTGACAGTTAAAGTTACAAGTTAAAGCATAACATTCTCAATGTCACCCTCACCTCATTCTCTTCCCTCCCCTCCCGTCCCTTCATCATAATTCCTTCACCTCGCTCCCTTTCTCTTTCTCTCTGAGTGTTAAAAAAAAAAAAGCATACTACCGTGCTCCGAGCATGCAGATTGGAGCACAGGAGGGTCGGAGTTTGAGTTCAAATCAAAGTATGCGAAACAGAGCACGGAGGGAATGCGTACTCCGCTTGTTGCCTATTGACATCTCATATATTGCCTGACTACAATATTTTATCTTGATATGTTAGTAAAGATGCTGTGTTAATTTTTGCATGTTTAACTGTCTATGTACCGTAGATAGCGAGCCCATAATAAGTCAATAGGGCTAACTGGCTTGCTACTAGTACTGTTTGCTAGCCAGATAGCCACAAAAAACTGTTATATAGCTACCCATGAAGAATTTACATCTATCTTGATTAATATTAGTTTTAGGCAATTTTTGCCTGTTACACTATCTGGTTAGCTAAATTATTACGATTCACATATACAGTTGAAGTCAGACGTTTACATACACTTAGGTTGAAGTCATTAAAACTCCTTTTTCAACCACTCCACAGAATTCAGGTTAACAAACTACAGTTTTGGCAAGTCGGTTAGGACATCTACTTTGTGCATGACACAAGTAATTCTTCCAACAATTGTTTACAGACAGATTATTTCACTTATAATTCACTATATCACAATTCCAGTGGGTCAGAAGTTTACATACACTAAGTTGACTGTGCCTTTAAACAGCTTGGAATATACCAGAAAAAATAATGTCATGGCTTTAGAAGCTTCTGATAGGCTAATTGACATCATTTGTGTCAATTGGAGGTGTACCTGTGGATGTATTTCAAGGCCTACCTTCAAACTCAGTGCCTCTTTGCTCGACATCATGGGAAAATCAAAAGCATTCAGCCAAGACCTAAAATCAAAAGCATTCAGCCAAGACCTCAGAAAAAAAATTGTAGACCTCCACAAGTCTGGTACATCCTTGGGAGCTATTTCCAAACCCCTGAAGGTACCACGTTCATCTGTACATACAATAGTATGCAAGTATAAACACCATGGGACCACGCAGCCGTCATACTGCTCAGGAAGGAGACGCGTTCTGTCTCCTAGAGATGAACAGAATTTGGTGCGAAAAGTGCAAATCAATCCCAGAACAACAGCAAAGGACCTTGTGAAGATGCTGGAGGAAACGAGTACAAAAGTATCTATATCCACAGTAAAACGAGTCCTATATCGACATAACCTGAAAGGCCGCTCAGCAAGGAAGAAGCCACTGCTCCAAAACCACCATAAAAAAGCCAGACTACAGTTTGGCCATAATGACCATTGTTATGTTTGGAAGAAAAAGGGGGAGGCTTGCAAGCCGAAGAACACCATCCCAACCGTGAAGCACTGGGGTGGCAGCATCATGTTGTTGGGGTGCTTTGCTGCAGGAGGGACTGGTGCACTTAACAAAGTAGATGGCATCATGAGGAAGCAAAATTATGTGTCATATATTGAAGCAACATCTCAAGACATCAGTCAGGAAGTTAAAGCTTGGTCGCAAATGGGTCTTCCAAAGCCCTGACTTCAATCCTATAGAAAATCTGTGGGCAGAACTGAAAAAGCGTGTGCGAGCAAGGAGGCCTACAAACCTGACTCAGTTACACCAGTTCTGTCAGGAGGAATGGGCCAAAATTCACCCAACTTATTGTGGGAAGCTTGTGGAAACGTTTGACCCAAGTTAAATAATTTAAAGGCAATGCTACCAAATACTAATTGAGTGTAAACTTCTGACCCACTGGGAATGTGATGAAAGAAATAAAAGCTGAAATAAATAATTCTCTCTAATATTATTCTGACATTTCACATTCTTAAAATTAAGTGGTGATCCTAACTGACCTAAGACAGGGACTTTTTACTAGGATTAAATGTCAGGAATTGTGAAAAACTGAGTTTAAATGTATTTGGCTAAGGTGTATGTAAACTTCCGACTTCAACTGTAGCTGGATCATAGTTATGAAGTAAAACAGTTGCTTTGTGTATATCTTGTTTCGTCTCTATTGCCATCGTTGTCCTGTCTGGAAGACGGTTCAGTGAAAGGGTACTGTAAGTCCATAGTAAGTGAATAGGGCTAATTTCCTAGCTAGCTAGCCACAAATAATTGTTAGCTACCCACGAAAAATGTACATCTACCATGCAAAACATTAGTTTTAGGTCATTTTTGCCTGTTTAACTAGCTGGCTAGATAGATAATTATTACGATTCACATTTCTAGATGATAATTATTAAGTAAAATGTTTACTTTGTGTATATTCTGTTTCATCTCTTGTTGCCACTGTCCTAGTGTCAGGCTCTAGTGTCAGGCATCCATGGTCAGAGTCTGACAGGTCTATAATTTCTGTTTCTGTGTGGTGTTTTGTGTTGGATCCTTAATTAGAGGCAGCTGCAGTGCATTGTCTCTAATTAGGGATCCTACTTATGTTTGTATGTCCCACACCTAGGTGTGGGTCATTATATTTCCATGTCAAGCAAAGTAAGTATGTTTCACGTTATTTGTTGTCATTTTTCATTTGTATTGTTCGTCATTGAGTTGTTTTAACACAGTAAAATAAAATGTCGAACTATCACTGCGCTGCGCCTTGGTCTGTGTATGCACCCTCTCGTGACACCTAGCTGGAAGAAGGTTTAGTGAATGGGGAGTGTGAGCGCTTCTCAAATGTATTGTTTCATGCATTCTCCACCATCTTGTCCTCACAAGAACGTACTCAAGAGAAGGTGGTCGGAGAATGTGGAGCACGGTTGTGAGGGCTTGGTTGTGGTAAGGCCTCTTACTCCCACCTAGGGGAGGAGAGAGGCACACAACCAAGTCCTCACACACTTATCAGGGAGATTATCATCCCCAATCAGAGACAGCTGTCTAGCGTTGTCTCTGATTGGGGATGGTATTTAAGATCTGCCCAGATCCACCTGTGTGTGGATCATTGTTGGAGTTTGTCTGCATGTGAGCAGAACTCATGTAAGTCACCTTGCTTTTGTTAATAGTCAGTTTATGTTTTCACTCTCCTTATTTTATTTTTGAATGCTTCGTGAGAACATCTCATTTGAAATAAAAAAGGATGACACTTCACCAGCGCTCCGTCTACCGTCCCTTATATACTACGCACCGTGACAGAATGATCCACCACCCTGGGACGCAACGGGGGATAACTTTAGGAGATATCCTCCTCGGTATGGGAAAAATTACCGAGGAGGAACACTCGTATTATCGTTCGGTGGAGGAAGGCTGGGGTCCGGAGCAGCAGAGGCGCCGGAGACGGAGGACACGTCACCGGGCGAAAGTTGAGGACCAGCCTGGAGCCCAGAAAAACCCCCAAACTGATTTTGGGGGGGGGCTATGGGGGTGGTCGGGGATCGAAGGAGAAGAGCCCCGACCACTGCACTCGTGGGGGTTCCAGGAGGAGCCCCTACAGCCGTGGGAGCAGGAGTACAGAGAGGAGTCGGAGGAAGACGACGACGATGTGCTTCTGTTCCCTCACTCGTGGGGGTTCCCGGAGGAACCCTCACAGGATGGGGATTGGCGGTGGAGTAGGCACGACAAGGACAGTCGTGCTCCAGCGCCAGTTCCCAGTCCGGTGCCTCCAGCGCCGGTCCAGAGTCGGAGGAAGAGGAGACCGACTCTGCGCACCAAACCATCGGTGCGCAACATTAGCCCGGTGCGACCCGTACCAGCTAAACGCACCAACCCAACGGTGCGTTTCCCCAGCCCGGTACGGCCCGCGCCTGCTCCGCGCACCAGCCCTATGGTGCGTGTCTCCAGCCCGGTGCGACCCGTGCCAGCTAAACGCACCAACCCAACGGTGCGTTTCCCCAGCCGGGTACGGCCCGTGCCTGCGCCTCGCAGCAGACCAGTGGTGCGCTCACCCAGTCCAGTATGCCCCGTGCCCATTCCTCACACGGAGCCTACAGCGAGGGTCGAAAGCGCAGCTCTTTGGTTGGAGACCATCTCTGCGTCGGTGCCCAGGGTGGGCACGACGTTCAGCCCCGCTGTGGAGCAGGAGCTCCATAGCGTGTCGGTGCCCAGTCTGGGGCCGACAGCCAGCCCAACCACAGGGCTGGAAACCCTCTCTGCGTCGGTGCCCAGGGTGGGCACGACGTTCAGCCCCGCTGTGGAGCAGGAGCTCCATAGCGTGTCGGTGCCCAGTCTGGGGCCGACAGCCAGCCCAACCACAGGGCTGGAAACCATCTCTGCGTCGGTGCCCAGGGTGGGCACGACGTTCAGCCCCGCTGTGGAGCAGGAGCCCCATAGCGCGTCGGTGCCCAGTCTGGGGCCGACAGCCAGCCCAACCAGAGGGCTGGAAACCCTCTCTGCGTCGGTGCCCAGGGTGGGCACGACGTTCAGCCCCGCTGTGGAGCAGGAGCTCCATAGCGCGTCGGTGCCCAGTCTGGGGCCGACAGCCAGCCCAACCAGAGGGCTGGAAACCCTCTCTGCGTCGGTGCCCAGGGTGGGCACGACGTTCAGCCCCGCTGTGGAGCAGGAGCTCCATAGCGTGTCGGTGCCCAGTCTGGGGCCGACAGCCAGCCCAATAACAGGGCTGAAAACCATCTCTGCGTCGGTGCCCAGGGTGGGGCCGACAGCCAGACCAGCTGCAGGGCTGAAGACCACCTCTACGTCGGTGTCCAGGGTGGGGCCGACAGCCAGACCAGCTGCAGGGCTGAAGACCACCTCTGCGTCGGTGCCCAGGGTGGGCACGGCGTCCAACCCGAGACCTCCGGGGAGGGTCAACTGCCCGAGACCTCCGGTGAGGGTTAGCTGTCCGAGGCCTTCTGTAACGGTCAGCAGCCCGAGGCCTCCTGTGACGGTCAGCAGCCCGAGGCCTCCGGTAAAGGTCAGCAGCCCGAGACCTCCGGAGAAGGTCAGCAGCCCGAGGCCTCCTGTGAAGGTCAGCAGCCCGAGGCCTCCTGTGAAGGTCAGCACCCCGAGGCCTCCGGTGAAGGTCAGCAGCCCGAGACCTCCGGAGAGGGTCAGCAGCCCGAGGCCTCCTGTGAAGGTCAGCAGCCCGAAACCCCCGGCGAAGGTCAGCAGCCCGAGACCCCCGGCGAAGGTCAGCAGCCCGAGACCCCCGGCGAAGGTCAGCAGCCCGAGACCTTCGGGGAAGGTCAGCAGCCCGAGACCTTCGGGGAAGGTCAGCAGCCCGAGACCTTCGGGGAAGGTCAGCAGCCCGAGACCTCCGGGGAAGGTCAGCAGCCCGAGACCTCCGGGGAAGGTCAGCAGCCCGGGACCTCAGGTGAGGGTGAGCAGCCCTGAACCTCCACCAGAGCCACATCCGGGTCCAGCAGTCTGCTCGGCTACAGCGCCAGAGCGGTCCGCTCCACCGGTGCCCAGTCCGGGGCCGGTCGTCTGCGTCGCTCCAGTGCCGGAGCAATCCGCTCCACCGGTGCCCAGTCCGGGGCCGGTCGTCTGCGTCGCTCCAGTGCTGGAGCAGTCCGCTCCACCGGTGCCCAGTCCGGGGCCGGTCATCTGCGTCGCTCCAGTGCCGGAGCAGTCCGCTCCACCGGTGCCCAGTCCGGGGCCGGTCGTCTACGTCGCTCCAGTGACGGAGCAGTCCGCTCCACCGGTGCCCAGTCCGGGGCCGGTTGTCAGCCCCTCTCCAGGGTCGAGGGCTCCCACACCAGGGTCCAGACAGGACTTGGTGGATGGCGGGAGTACTGAGGGGGGAACCATCGCGCCGGGGTCCGGACCGGACCGGGCGTGCAACGGAGAGGTAGGAGGGAAGCTACTCTCACAGCCTGTGCCACGCCCGGAACCGGAACCGGAGCCCCCACCAGCAACCACCTCAGTACCCCTTCATGTCCCCCCTAGTTTTTGGACAATTTTTTCTTTCAGGAGAGGGGGGATTGTTGTGTGCGATCGGGAGTCCGCACCTTAGGGGGGGTACTGTGAGGGCTTGGTTGTGGTAAGGCCTCTTACTCCCACCTAGGGGAGGAGAGAGGCACACAACCAAGTCCTCACACACTTATCAGGGAGATTATCATCCCCAATCAGAGACAGCTGTCTAGCGTTGTCTCTGATTGGGGATGGTATTTAAGATCTGCCCAGATCCACCTGTGTGTGGATCATTGTTGGAGTTTGTCTGCATGTGAGCAGAACTCATGTAAGTCACCTTGCTTTTGTTAATAGTCAGTTTATGTTTTCACTCTCCTTATTTTATTTTTGAATGCTTCGTGAGAACATCTCATTTGAAATAAAAAAGGATGACACTTCACCAGCGCTCCGTCTACCGTCCCTTATATACTACGCACCGTGACAACGGTAGCATGCATATTAAGAAACACTGTCTGTTTCTCCCCCAATATTTTGACATGCCTTACCTCCATTTTGTCTGTTTCTGGGCTAATTGAAGTTGTTTCATGGCAACGCCACCTGATGATGTTCAGTGACTCAGGGCCAAAATTCTCTCAGACCTGCCTGGTGGCTGATGGTAGGAGACAGGGGAAGAGGCTCTGCTCCACCTCAACACTTACAGCACTAATTGTTATTAATGCTGCTGATCACAACCCACCAAGGCCAACGTGTGTGTGTGTGTGTGTGTGTGTGTGTGTGTGTGTGTGTGTGTGTGTGTGTGTGTGTGTTTGTGTGTGAGAGAGAGAGCATGTGTGTGTGTATGAGCCAGAGAGAGATGAGCATGCCAACGCTGGAGTCTCCTTGTTGTGTTTTTTTCCTTTTCCTCTGCCTTATCTCCTCTTTTCTGTGAAGCTGACAATAGAGGAAGGATACAAGGGAGGAAGGATACAAGGGAGGAAGGATACAAGGGAGGAAGGAGGGAGAAGAGAGGAGGAGGAGGAGGAGGAGGAGGAGGAGAAGAAGGAGGAGAGAAGGCAGGAGGAGGAGAGGAAGTTGTTGTGCATCAGGCACTCCGCAGAGATATTAGCCAGCCAGGCTGATTCACGGTCCCCAGGAAGCCAAGGTCTTAATTTGAAAATCTAGGACCGTTATGTGGATAACTCTAATTTGTAATTAGGAAGATTAACCAAATCTTGGGAATAAAAAGATAATTGACATAGAATAAAAATCAACAATGTGGGCCCTGGTTAAATCATCATTGCCCAAAATTGCATGTTTGAAATCACAGATTGGCTGGCCTGGGTAGAGAGGCAGTGTGCCAGAATAGGAGAGGAGGGTTAGATGGATTCAATACCGGGGTACTCAGAGAACCCCCCCAAAACAACAGAAACACTTAGAAAAACACATGACTGATCACAAAGTCCTCATGAATCTCAATTTTCAACGCTTCACATGGATCTACCAAAGCCTTGTTATTATTGGCCACATTGGTGCCTAAATGGGGATTAGGCCTACTTATAACGATGATATGACAAAATGGACCTTTATCAATTACTGGCTAATAATTATAAGAATCCATTTGTATTGTAGAGGCTTCTACAAAGCAGTTGGTGATATTCCTGCCAATACTTGATGCACTTTTCTGTTTAGTTAGGACTTCCACAAGTACAGTAGCAGGCAGACACACAGACAGATTTTAGGTTGAGATGGCATCGGTGAGATTTAGCATGTTGGGTTTCTTGTGTCACTCAATTTCCCTGTGCAAAGTTTATGGGTTTCATTCTAGAAGATTATCCCAGTTTAGCGAGTCTCTTTTATGCAAAGTCAATTAAGTGGGGAAGCGTGTTCAGAAAAGAGGGTTCAGAGGGAGAGAAAAGATAGGAGAGGGTGAAGTGTTTGAGATGGGGAGAGATTTCTAATACAAACAAGCCCTTTAACTACCCACTCTGCTCTGTCCTGAAGAATTCATTATAGAGACAATGCATAAATCTACATCTAAATCTGAAATTCTCTCCTCAAAATGTCATACTTTCAGGTATTTCTACAACCCAAGTAGCAGGAAATGGTGTATTTTACATGATAAATGGGAGCGTTTTTATTGCGGCATGAACACGTATAGGTGTTTGTGCACACAACTCTGAGGATAAACAGTATGACTTACGGGCCATCTTTCATTGAAGGGTTATTTGGAAAACAATTAACTGGGCAGTCACTGTCTTAAGGTAATCAAACCAATCAAATATGAACCAACTCACTAGAGGGAAAGAAAAGACAGCCATGCAAATCTGTGACGGTTAGAGTAGTAGTTGTGTTCAAAACAATTTCATTATCATCTTGCTACATTGACACAGTATAACATCTTCGGCTAGGCTTAAGACCATTTCTCAAGACAATGAATAATATGGCCATTATATCCTGTAAACCTTGATGATAGTCAATTCACAGATTTCTCAATAGACTATAGGACACAGACATCCATATGAAGTACAAGAGAAAATACAATCCCAAATGGCACCCTATTCACTACATAGTGCACTACTTTAGACCGAAGCCCATATGGATCTGCTCAAAAGCATGCATCCCATTTTATGGTTGTCCTTCTGAGGTTATTTGTTTCACATAACCAACCAGCTTATTATTTAACAAAAAGTATTCACAAAATATAATATTATTTTTTGTCCCATAAAAAATCAAGAAGGGACGTAGCCCTTTCCTGCAGTGAAATTAACTAATCGCCCTCTTGTGGCCCCTTGGGTGGAATAATATTTTTCGTTATTTCATAATTAATATTATTAATTTATTTTTTTTTACATCGAAAATCAGGTGTTTCTATGCCAAATGGTTTTGTTATATTTCAGTCTTCTGTGATGTATATAAAGTGTAATATTGGGATGCAAACTCAAAATGTAAAACATTTAAACTCTATATTTGATATGTATTTTATTTGTTTAAGCCCATAACCATGTGTGTGAGGTGTATACTTTTGTTTCAAAGTTTAAAACTATCGAGAAACACTGTGACCCTGATTTAGCTCACTGCAGTAAAAGGTTAAACCTTATGAAAAGACAAAATGTAATCCACCTCAGTAACGCATCATCTCCATCCCAACAGTAAGTTAAAGAGACCAACACCCTTCACTCCTCAGGTTAAAGAAAGAAAATAATACATTTTACAATAT
The DNA here is from genome assembly GCA_023634145.1 of Thymallus thymallus. Lineage (NCBI taxonomy): Eukaryota > Metazoa > Chordata > Actinopteri > Salmoniformes > Salmonidae > Thymallus > Thymallus thymallus. Next base: position 9,784,875 of record CM042405.1, on the reverse strand, counting down.
GATTGAATGCATAGCTGCATTTAGCTGTGGTGATACATCATGTCAGAAACTGATATAAAACCAAAAATAAATTAATTCTAAAGAAGTTTGAAAAAGATATGTTCTCCAGAGGATAAGGTAGCTTAAAGAATTTGTAAGCTGTGTGTGTGTGTGTGTGTTTGTGTGTGTGTGTATATACAGTGGGGAGAACAAGTATTTGATACACTGCCGATTTTGCAGGTTTTCCTACTTACAAAGCATGTAGAAGTCTGTAATTTTTATCATAGGTACACTTCAACTGTGAGAGACGGAATCTAAAACAAAAATCCAGAAAATCACATTGTATGATTTTTAAATAATTAATTTGCATTTTATTGCATGACATAAGTATTTGATCACCTACCAACCAGTAAGAATTCCGGCTCTCACAGACCTGTTCGTTTTTCTTTAAGAAGCCCTCCTGTTCTCCACTCATTACCTGTATTAACTGCACCTGTTTGAACTCGTTACCTGTATAAAAGACACCTGTCCACACACTCAATCAAACAGACTCCAACCTCTCCACTATGGCCAAGACCAGAGAGCTGTGTAAGGACATCAGGGATAAAATTGTAGACCTGCACAAGGCTGGGATGGGCTACAGGACAATAGGCAAGCAGCTTGGTGAGAAGGCAACAACTGTTGGCACAATTATTAGAAAATGGAAGAAGTTCAAGATGACGGTCAATCTCCCTCGGTCTGGGGCACCATGCAAGATCTCACCTCGTGGGGCATCAATGATCATGAGGAAGGTGAGGGATCAGCCCAGAACTACACGGCAGGACCTGGTCAATGACCTGAAGAGAGCTGGAACCACAGTCTCAAAGAAAACCATTAGTAACACACTACGCCATCATGGATTAAAATCCTGCAGCGCACGCAAGGTCCCCCTGCTCAAGCCAGCGCATGTCCAGGCCCGTCTGAAGTTTGCCAATGACCATCTGGATGATCCAGAGGAGGAATGGGAGAAGGTCATGTGGTCTGATGAGACAAAAATAGAGCTTTTTGGTCTAAACTCCACTCGCCGTGTTTGGAGGAAGAAGAAGGATGAGTACATCCCCAAGAACACCATCCCAACCGTGAAGCATGGAGGTAGAAACATCATTCTTTGGGGATGCTTTTCTGCAAAGGGGACAGGACGACTGCACCGTATTGAGGGGAGGATGGGTGGGGCCATGTATCGCGAGATCTTGGCCAACAACCTCCTTCCCTCAGTAAGAGCATTGAAGATGGGTCGTGGCTGGGTCTTCCAGCATGACAACGACCCGAAACACACAGCCAGGGCAACTAAGGAGTGGCTCCGTAAGAAGCATCTCAAGGTCCTGGAGTGGCCTAGCCAGTCTCCAGACCTGAACCCAATAGAACATCTTTGGAGGGAGCTGAAAGTCCGTATTGCCCAGCGACAGCCCCGAAACCTGAAGGATCTGTATGGAGGAGTGGGCCAAAATCCCTGCTGCAGTGTGTGCAAACCTGGTCAAGAACTACAGGAAACGTATGATCTCTGTAATTGCAAACAAAGGTTTCTGTACCAAATATTAAGTTCTGCTTTTCTGATGTATCAAATACTTATGTCATGCAATAAAATGCAAATTAATTACTTAAAAATCATACAATGTGATTTTCTGGATTTTTGTTTTAGATTCCGTCACTCACAGTTGAAGAGTACCTATGATAAAAATTACAGACTTCTACATGCTTTGTAAGTGGGAAAACCTGCAAAATCGGCAGTGTATCAAATACTTGTTCTCCCCACTGTATATGGGGATTTATTGGATTAAGGTCTATAGTATGCTGATATAACTAGCCTGAGGGCTTTTCATTTTGGGACGATTTAAGGTATTTTCTGTGCAAATGAAATGATTCCCTTCCATTGGCATGTGTGATTTTCAAATGAGCTGCTTTCTCTCTATTGTATGGCGGATAAGAAGTGGCGAAAAGGTGTTTTCAAAGTGTAGATGGAACATATTCTGTTAACAACAATTTCTTATTTTTGTGTATATAGTTGCAGCTAGTTGTAGTGTGGATAGTGGGGAGTTGCATGTACTGTATGTATTCTCAGTGGGATCACTCATACTGTTGTAAATATATTTGAAATAGCCAAGAGGTTATTAAGAGATGAGGGGCCAGTAAGGCTCTGGTCAAAAGTAGTGCACTGTAAAAGGAATAGGGTGCCATTTGGTACATAAGGTATATAGATCTTTTATTTATTTTATTTAACCTTTATTTAACTAGAAAAGTCAGTTAAGAACAAATCATTATTTACAATGAAGGCCTACCAAAAGGCCTCCTGCAGGGATGGGGACTGGGATTAAACATATAAATACATTAAATAAAAACATAGGACAAAAGACATCACGACAAGAGAGACAACACTACATAAAGAGAGACCTGAGACAACAACATAGCATGGCAGCAACACCTGACAACACAGCATGGTAGCAACACAACATGACAACAACATGGTAGCAGCACAACATGGCAGCAACACAACATGGTAGCAGCAAAAACATTATTGGGCACAGACAACAGCACAAAGGGCAAGAAGGTAGAGACAAGAGTTTTTCACAAAAATCATGTGAAAGGGAAACGGAAAGGGAGAGAGAGACAAAGGGAGAGAGAGAGAGAGAGTGAGAGAGTGAGAGAGAGAGAGAGAGAGAGAGAGAGAGAGAGGCTGGTGAGGCTGTCTGTGTGTGTCATTTGATCTGGTGGGCAGTAGTGGTTTAGCACAGCAGGGTTTTTTAAATAGAGGCCTGGCTGCTTTCATGGTAAAGACTCTACAGCTCTATCGCTATACGCACATAAATGTGTTGTGATAAAGACATGTGGCTTTCAAGGGTCAGCACTTTTCTGAGTAAAATGCACCTGTGTGTGAAATTGTGTGTGTGTGTGTGTGTGTGTGTGTGAGTGTGTGTGCATATTTATGTGGTATGATAGGGAGTCAGTTGGGGAGGATGTGGTATGATAGGGAGTCAGTTGGGGAGGATGTGGTATTATAGGGAGTCAGTTGGGGAGGATGTGGTATGATAGGGAGTCAGTTGGGGAGGATGTGGTATGATAGGGAGTCAGTTGGGGAGGATGTGGTATTATAGGGAGTCAGTTGGGGAGGATGTGGTATTATAGGGAGTCAGTTGGGGAGGATGTGGTATGATAGGGAGTCAGTTGGGGAGGATGTGGTATGATGAGGAGTCAGTTGGAGAGGTTGTCGTATGATGGGGAGTCAGTCAGTGGGTATGATGATAGTGCGAGTCAGTGAGTGCTGCATGGCTCCTGTTTGACAGGCCAGTCAGCTGACAGCTGGATCTGTTTCTCATTAAGCTCTCTCCCCATAATCCCTCAGTCCATTTGAAACCCCATACTCTCCTCTCCTCTCCTCTCCTCTCCTCTCCTCTCCTCTCCTCTCCTCTCCTCTCCTCTCCTCTCCTCTCCTCTCCTCTCCTCTCCTCTCCTCTCCTCTCCTCTCCTCTCCTCTCCTCTCCTCTCCTCTCCTCTCCTCTCCTCTCCTCTCCTCTCCTCTCCTCTCCTTCCTTCATCCTCTCTCCTCCATCCAAGGAACGACAGCACGCTGTTTGTCTGAAGATGCGCCCCCCCCTCCCGCTTGCTTTTTATCAATGAATATGCCATGCTTGACACTAAAGACTTAACATCAAATGAGCTTGGAAATCCGTTTTCACACTTTGGCTGCCCATTCCGGAGGTGCTGTTTTCAGAAGGAGAGTGAGAACCGGTGAGCTCACAGACAGTTGTCTTTGTTCCTCTGCCCTCTGGCCTAGTGTGCACGGGCGGACCGTACCACGGGGAGACAGAGGGGGAGATCAAACCCCTCCCCCCTCCAAAAGAAAGACCCGTTACCTGGCCCCCGATGATGCCCCCTGGCACTCGCAATTAAATCAGCTAGTGAGGAAAATTCCTTGTAACGTCAATCAAAATCATTTACACTGGCATGGTGTTTTTTCTTAAAGGCACAGCGCTGCTTTTCTGAGGAGGCCCTGTCCACTTAATTCAAAGCTATTTATTCAAATCAGGTTAAGGATGAAGAAGAAGTGGCTGCAACTGGGATTCATATCCTCCTCTCCTGCCTGCAGTTGTCCTCAAAGATCATGTGAAAGGGAAACAGAAAGGGAGAGAGAGACAAAGAGAGAGTGAAATACTGAGAGAAGAGAGAGAGAGAGAGACAGAGAGAGAGAGAGAGAAAGAGAGAGAGAGAGAGAGAGAGAGAGAGAGAGCAAGAGGCTGGTGAGGCTGTCTGTGTGTGTCATTTGAATAATATGCTGGACACTTTCAATCTCCCAGAACATAAGAGGAAGGTTTCAAGGCTTGGGGAGTCGGGCTGTGGGGAGGCATAGTGCCCCTGGACGTCTTGACGGAGAAGCTCACTTAAAAAGAGCTGTGTTTAAGTCACATGGAGGTTAAACTAAAAGTTACTGTGACCAAAGAGGTGGGTTGAATTTAGAACAACAGCAACCAGCACTGTAAAGAAAGAGAGGTTGTGTGTGTGTGGGTGTGTTTGTGTGTGTGTGTGCACATGTGTGTACATGTGTGCATGTGTCAATAGACATAGTTTTTTCAGCCCACACATTTTTTACTAACAATCACATCCATAAAGTAATTATCAACGTGCCAAGTAGTAATCAAATAACCTTATTTATTTATTTATTTCCTTCTTTCTTTCTTTCTTTCTTTCTTTCTTTCTTTCTTTCTTTCTTTCTTTCTTTCTTTCTTTCTTTCTTTCTTTCTTTCTTTCTTTCTTTCTTTCTTTCTTTCTTTCTCTCTGTCTCTCTCGCCCTCTCTCTCTCTCTCTCTCTCTCTCACTCTCGCTCTTGCTTTCTCTCACTCTCTCTTGCTCAGACTCCTACAGCCTCTTTTTTTGCGTATTCAGTCCAAACATACAGTCGGACTACAGTTATTTCTCTATTATGCTCAGTCCTCATGGCATAAATCATAATACATCATTCACCTCTTCACATTATTTTATGTTGAATCTTAGTAATGCAGGGTTGCTCTCTAAGACCTTTGTGTTTCTCTGATAGACCGCCACTGTATTGTTACCTGATTCAGACAAAGGTGGGTTTTCATGTTTTTGTGTATTGTGTCCTGTGTCCTGTGTGTGTGTGTGTGTGTGTGTGTGTGTGTTTCTTCCATCTAGTGTACGTAAGAGCTCATTGAAATTGCGGTGTCTGTGTGTGTGTGTGGGAGAGTGAAACGACAGGGCGAGAGGGAAAGAGAGAGACATTATAAAACCTCTAGCCAACCTGAAACAACCGCACCTCGTCACTCTCCGCTCTGCTTAGCATGTTGAACTCCTCAACAGCTTGTTTCATAATGCACTCTGACTGTAACACAAATAGGATGAGAGTTGAGTTGCACTTCAAGTTTAACAGCAAGTGACCTACACTGAGTGTACAAAACATTAGGAGGGCCCCTTTGCCCTCAGAACAGCCTCAATTCGTCATTGTATGGACACTACAAGGTGTTGAAAGCGTTCTGATGCTGTCCCATGTTTACTCCAATGGTTCCCACAGTTGTGTCAAGTTGGCTGGGTGTCCTTTGGGTGGTGGACCATTCTTGACACACACGAGAAACTGTTGAGTGTGAAACTGGTGCTCCTGCCACCTACTACCATAACCCGTTAAAAGTCATTTAAATATTTTGTCTTGCCCATTAACCCTCTGAATGGCACACTTACACAATCCATGTCTCAATTGTCTCAAGGCTTAAAAATCCTTCTTTAACCTGTCTCCTCCCCTTCATCTACACTTACTGAAGTGGATTTAACAGGTGACATCAATAAGGGATCACAGCTTTCGCCTGGGTTCAACTGGTCATTCTATGTCATGGAAAGAGCAGGTGTTCCTAAAGTTTTGTATACTCAGTGTGAAACTGGTGTCCTCAGACCAGGCAGAACAGAGAGAGCAGAGAGGAGAGGCGAAAGAAGGAGGGCGTGGCTAATGGCTGGGAACATTCCTGGCTTGTGGGCATATACTCCAGGGGAAACTTCAAATAATGACCAAAATATTTTTTGACATGTTAATTAAATGTCAAACCACAACGGTGAATGCAATGCAGTGCGGATGGGATAGTTTCAAAGGAAAGGTACAGTAATCAGATTCAGAAAGCCCAGCCCCAGTCCTTTAATGAGTTTAGCTTTTCCTTTAAAGGAAATAATCTGGTGGAGAGGAAAGCAAATGCTAAATTTTTCTTCTCTAGCGAGTCACTATCCAAAAAGAGAGATTCATCACTGACATAGAAAACAATGAAATCTGCAGCTTTGAAAACTATTTTTATCCTAATATATAGTTAAATACATTTAACTGACCAGGAGAATACTTCCAATAAACCAAGATAAAGTACTGCCTTGTGCTTTGATTCCAGGGTCTTTGAACTTAAAACAAATAGACTCTTCTATAAATCATGATAATGTTTGACTGGCAAATAGGAAAAAAATAAAAATAAATGTTATGTGAAGAATCCACTAACAGATAAAAAGTAGGACATTAAAAAGTGAACTGTCATTGTTGAAAAAAAACAAAAAAACTCCACTGTGTCAAAGTTAAATGATGAGATCCATAGCAGTGAAGCTCATGAAACTGCACCTTTCCCTCAGTACTAATAGACAGTACATACCCTGGGGCACCTCTGGCACCAACATCAGGCATCAGACCCACTGGACAAACCCTGGAAAACAGAAAACCTGTCTGTAGTCAAATAAAAGCTGTCAATGTCAACAGAGCTCTGATGTTACAGATGGGGGGTAATGGAGTGTGTGACCTTATAATTATAAATGCACACAGAGAGAGGTGTTTTTACAAAGTTAGACCAACGGCTCATCAGGATTCCTCAACTGTTGACTGTTGACTGTAGTGTACAGGGAAAGGCCTGTCATCTCAAGTGGACATTATTCTACATTCTGAATTAGCATCAGAAGAAGGAGTAAATATACATGTTGATTTGATTATTAGACAGACAGACAACCAGATAGACAGACAGACAGACAGGCAGGCAGACAGAGACATAAGGAAACCTGTCCTTTACCTGAGCTGAGGGTGAATCCACAGTCATGTAACATGTATGCAGCTGATCCCAGCCAGGTATAGAACTCTGAGAGAGAAGCAGAACCCTGGAATGGAATGTAGAATGTGGAATGACAGAGAGCAGAGGCCTCTAGCATCTGAGTTAACCTCAGAAGGCTTCTAGAATCATGCCTCCACTTGCATGTGAGAGAGAGAGATCTGGGACATGATGTTCATCTGAGCACAGGTTGGACAGGTATGAATCACTGATAGATAGGTGGGGTGAAATAAGGTAGGACAGGTGGTAATTCATCACTTTTATCTAAGCACCAAAGGGTTAAAACTTAAAATAATGTATTATTTCTAATTTAGGACATAAGTTTAAATCTGCATCTGATATGGAAAAGTGTCAAATAAATGTGCCAGGGAGGCCTCTGATCAGAAGTATACTAGTTTATATGAATAGGGTGTCATTTGAGAGACACAGTCTAGGCATCAGTCTCTTTTGTGGCTCTTTGATTTCCCAGAGTTATTTTCAGACCAGAGCCCCATTCAAAAGTATTGCACTATATAGGGAATAGGGTGTCATTTGGGATGCACTCGAGGTGTGAGTAGTGTAAACACTGCTAATAAACACTATCGGACTGTCTCTCTGTCTCTCTGTCTCTCTCTGTCTCTCTCTGACTGTCTCTCTGTCTCTCTGTCTCTCTCTGTCTCTCTGTCTCTCTGTCTCTCTCTGTCTGTCTCTCTGTCTCTCTCTGTCTGTCTCTCTCTCTCTGTCTGATCCTGAAATGTGCTAGTCTGCTGTTAATGATATTGCAGAAGATTTTCCCAAGATTGTTGTTGACGCATATCCCACGGTAGTTACTGGGTTCAAATTTGTTCCAACTTTTGTGGATTGGGGTGATCAGTCCTTGGTTCCAAATATTGGGGAATTCAATTGGAGAATATCTCTCTCTCTCTCTCTCTCTCTCTCTCTCTCTCTCTCTCTCTCTCTCTCCCTCTCTCTCTCTCTCTCTCTCTCTCTCTTTCTCACCAAACACTTGTCCATCCCAGGCGCTAACCCCCATGATGCCCCCATAGATCCCAAGTTCCAGTCCAGATTTCCCAAAGTCTGGGCTGTTTGGCAAGCGTTGTTGCCAACCTATGACACATTAACAAACAGTTTATGTACGCTTGTATGCTGTAATATGCTACAAATCCCTCAGCTTACAAATACATTGATTATGTTGTAAGTTATGTAGGGAAAACAGACACACTAAGAGGCAAAACAACAACCAAAATAACAACAACAACAGCAAATAACCTACATAAATTCTAAAAGGTGAACACCATCAAGAGAGAAGATAATTTACAGGGTAGGAAGGGCCAGGAGTTTTACTGACCATGTACCCTGACATCTTTCTTTCTTTCTTTCTTTCTTTCTTTCTTTCTTTCTTTCTTTCTTTCTTTCTTTCTTTCTTTCTTTCTTTCTTTCTTTCTTTCTTTCTTTCTTTCTTTCTTTCTTTCTTTCTTTCTTTCTTTCTTTCTTTCTTTCTTTCTTTGTGTGTGTGTGTGTCAAATCACATCTAGGCCAGGGCCCAGTGCGCCTTGATGTGACAAGAAGGGCAGAGTTGCTCAACCATGTTACTAATTAAAGGATGTTCTAAACACAAGGCCCGGGCTATTAGCATAAAAATACATCTGATCTATTCTCTTTTTTCTTCCCTGTACAAGGACATAATCAAAAGCATTTAAGGCGTCATGTTGCGCCAATCACACATCAATCTATGGGCCGTTTGGATCTGTACTGCGGGGCTGCCCCACATTACCAGTAATAACATTTCTGGTGTAATCATGCATACAGTAAATTTCTTATTCCTTCAATCGGCAGCGGCTACGGCGGGATGGAGTTGTAGCAGCTAATGTATTCTGAGTCAGACCAACTGCTGCTCGCAAAGGGAAAAAAAGAGACTTGTTTGAGTAACCGTATAATTGGAGAATTATTTTGATAGCCTGAAACAATCTAATGCATTACTCAATTTTATTAAAAAAGTATCAAAATCAAATTAACTGCTATTCCATAATGAATAGGTGACAAGGTAGGCAGATATTAATCGTTATCCCCTCCCTCAGGCCAGGGGAGACAGAGAGAGGGGTGGGGGGGGTGGGGGGGGGGGAGAGAAAGGGATGAGGGGGGGTTATCAACTTGGCTATAGCTTGTTAGAACTCAGAGGAAGGCAGTAAGAAAACTCCTTCAGGAGTTCTATGTAATTATTTCACTCTTCTCATGGATTATTTTCTTCATGCTTTCTGAGGACTTTTCCTTTTCCCCCCCTATGTGCCTGCCTGTCGATGTGGGTCTACTGTTCTACACTACAAACCACACGGATACAGGGAGGTATAGTTTAGTCCCACCCATGTTTTCCCTCGGGCCTGATCTGGTTGGCTGGTTTAAAACAGGCACTTGGTCGGTCAGCATTCCGTAATTAGGTTGGCGTGCCATGACTTCATCCAGTGCACTGGCGCTCTGCGAGGACGCCTACGGGGACCTTCCAGGCCCTTACATCTGTCCGGTTGGTTTTAATCAGGCCCAGGTCTGGGCCCTTTGAAAGCAGAATCAGATGGCTGGCTGAGCCATGCCAGATATTTAATGTATCAGGCCCATGCCAGCTCAGCGCTGCAAGCCTCCTCTAATTCCAGCATGCCAATCAATTACAGCACACATGGAACGAGCCAACTAAATAACCAGTTGCAGCAGAGTGCTAGGTAGGTTTAGCTGTGTGTTTAGTGTAGCTTAATGTTGTTCTCCACCATTATGGCATGAGGAGCTTGTGATTTTACAGAACCACATGAGGTTTGGAGGTATTACCTGTTTGGAAAAGGAAAACTGACTGCCCAGACAAGCCCCTGCTGGAGAGGGGGTGGTAGACCCCTGTAGGAGAGGGGGGGGTGGCCACTGTAGGAGAGGGTGGTAGACCCTGTAGGAGAGGGTGAAGACCCTGTAAGAGAGGGGTAGTGTCCCCTGTAGGAGAGGGTGGTGGCCCCTATAGGAGAGGGTGTAGATCCTGTAGGAGAGGGTGGTAGACCCTGTAGGAGAGGGGTGGTGGCTTCTGTAGAAGAGGGTTGTAGACCCTGTAGGAGAGAGGTGTGGACCCCAGTGGTGCCCAGACGTGAACACATCTCTGTGGCTTAAACAGGATAATAACCCTAACGATGGCAGGATGATAACCCTAACGATGGCAGGATGATAACCCTAACGATGGCAGGATGATAACCCTGTTGATGGCAGGATGATACCCTAACGATGGCAGGGCCAGTTACATTCTTTATATGGCCTTGCAGTGTAGGCTGAACAAAACCTTATCCAAACACAGCTAATAGTCCAGAGGATAGAGGTGCTGTCAGTTTAGGATCACTTAACCAGGATTTGGCTGTGTGGTGTCATGGATTATCGTTGGTGGCCCGTGGCACACTGGGGGTATCTGCCCTCGAAGCCCAGGATAATGGGGTCCTCTCCCAAAGGAGATAGGACTAGCTACTTATCTAAGACATTGCAGGTGTTCGCAAAGTCGATTGCCCTGAAAGACGCACAACTAGTGGGGATTTCAGCACTGAGAGATGCTCCTGTTGAGCTGGCTTTAAAGAGATGTCAGATTCGACAGAGAGAGGGATGGAAAGGGAGAAAGTGCTACTTTGAGAAGATTAAACAAACCGCCAATGAGGCCTCGTATCTCTCATAGCGTTAATGCCCTCCAACAACAAAGAGAGAAAAAATGAATGTATTGGCGCTCAAAGCACTTCTTGTTATTTTTTCTGAGGGACCTCTTCTGTCGTAAATCAGGAGTGAGAGAGAGGGAGCGAGACAGAGAGACAGAGAGACATAGAGAGAGATACAGAGAGAGAGACACAGAGAGAGAGAGACACAGAGAGAGAGAGACACAGAGAGAGAGAGAGAGACACAGAGAGAGAGAGAGAGAGAGAGAGAGAGAGAGAGAGAGAGAGAGAGAGAGAGAGAGAGAGAGAGAGGAGAGAGAGGAGGAGAGAGAGAGAGAGAGAGAGAGAGAGAGAGGAGAGGAGAGAGAGTGAGAGGAGAGAGTGGCCACTGTCGGCACATCCATCCTTTCCTCTTTCTCTCTACGTGAATAAAGACATGAATCAGGGAGGAAATACTTTCCTCGTTGGCAACAGAGAGAGGTGGCACCCTTGACACCTATGATGCCACACTGCCACACTTGCCACCTGACTCCTGGAACACAGTCTAAACGAGCAGAGCAGAGGAGACAGGGACAATCGAGCAGCAAAAAAACATTTAAAATGTTTAATTAGTAACTATTTCGGAGGCTTTTTTATGGATTTATTTTTAGCGGTGACAGTCAGCAGGGGAGAGCGGGATTAGGTTCCTCAGGGGAAGAGACGGAGGAGAGGAGAAGCAGGCAGAGGGAGGACAGCTCATTTCTGATCCAAGTGGGGCTTTGCAGGCCAGGGGGGTGACAGCTGCACTGTCTTTAGCCCGGATTTGAATTGAATTTTATCTAACGAAGCAGCGCCCACGCGGACTTGGCAGGGCAGTCGGCTAATCTTCCAGACACAAATGCCTGGGCTTTTCTTGTGTGCCCTCACAGAGATTTGAGTAATTAAAGTTAAATTGAAGGAATAAAAAAATATCCGTCTTGCCTAATGGCCAAGTGTGAATTGTCAGGTTTGTCCTCAGAACTCTAATCCCCAATGCTATTTCTCCTGAACCGAGGTGCTGCCAAGTTTTCACACAAGCTCTAAAGACTGTGATAAGGCAAGGCCAGGGCCCACGGCTTTCTTTCATCTTACAGCCATCTTTAAGGAATGGGGAAGAAAAGAGGGAGGGAGGGAGGGGATTAAGGGAAGAGAGGGAGGGAGGGAAATGTAAACCTGGAAATGGCCAACTGTCTGCAAACATCATTCATGTCCAGAAGGAAGGAACATGAGCAGGGGAAGAGGGGAACAGGGGAGGCAAGCAGGAGGAGTCCAGGCTTGCCAGTGTTTAACATGTTGAGGAATGATGTCTGGAGAGGACAGGACAGTAGGCGGAGCATCAACCTTCACTTATATATATATATATCTGTCTGGCTGGCCCCCAGCCCCATAACTCTTTAACCTGATCCATACTTCATGTTTATAACCTGGAGTTGGTATCAGTCTGACAGTCAGGTACTGTATGCAGGTATGCTGTTGCTGCTGGCTTGTCTGTCTGCCATACGCAGAGAGGAGGGACAGACAAACACACAGTCTCTCTCTCTCTCTCTTCTCTCTCTCTCTCTCTCTCTCACTCCTCTTTCTAAAAGCGGAAGCCCACATACAGTATAAAACTCTACCTCTCAGAGCCCAGATTTTATAGAGGATCAGTGGATCCAGCAGGGAATCACAGGCGTGAACTGAGTAAATAGAACAAGAATTAACTTCTCCCATGGCCATCTGTGGCATGATAATAGGACTAGAACTGCCAAGAAATTAACCTGTGATTGAAGCAAGGACATGCTCAAGTGGGGAGACAGAGAGAGAGTGTGTGTGTGTATAGTGGGTGTGTGCGGGTGTGTGTA
>CM042405.1:9664796-9767296 GCA_023634145.1 Thymallus thymallus | reverse complement strand
TTGGGTTCACTTAAATAAATATGTCGAACTACTACTGCTCTGCAACCAATGTTGTTGTGTCCAACCAACCAGCCGTGACAACCACCTTCATCCCCTCTCCAACCCACCACCCTTCTCTCCCCTTCCATCCCCCTCTCCCCTCTGTCTCTCCTCCCTCCCCTCTCTCCCCTCTCTCCCCTCTCTCCCCCCTCTGTCCCATGGTGCTGTTCTCTGGCTGCTGTGTGGTGTGTGTTGCTCCTGTAGGGGAGGCCATCTCCACTCAGAAGATCGTTTTCCAGGTAGTTACCCTCCTCATTGTTGATATAAAGCCACTAGAAAGACACTGATCTGCTGCCTGCCGTTAGCTTCCCTCCCTCTCTGGGCTAAAACACATCCTGACATCACATGGATCTGTTCAAGCCTTCAGGGCTGTTGCTACATACAGGGGCTGTATCCCAAATGGCAAGCTATTCCCTATATAGTGTGTTACTTTTGACCAGGGACCTTAGGGAATAGGGTGCCATTTGGGATGCATTAAGGGTCTCTCACTAATGATGGCTCTGTCAGACTCTTGACCTTGAGATGAACAGAATGGACAGGATAACAACATGACAGATACTGATATTATATAACTTTATTTATCCAGGAAATCAGATTGGAGGAGAAGGAGATTGCGTCTGCTATGGAGGACAGGCAACTCTGGAAGACCAACGTTTCATCCCGTCAACGACCACATGATGATGGCTAGGCAAGACATTTAGAAATGTTCCTTTTTAGAGTAATGACAAAGACAGAGAGCATGATCTTAGTGAATGTATACATAAATCACTTTTTAATATATTTTTAACATTATTTGTAATAGGGTTTAGGAGTTATGCTAAAAATATGATTTGCCACTCAATTCTACACATTAACCTATTATTGACAAATACTAATTTCACTAGATTTATAATATTTTTGACCAGATAAATTGAAAACATTTTCATTAATAGTAGCGTTGTAATTTCCATCCACATAATTTGCTATGTTGATTAATGTGTTCCGTAGAATATGCAGCGGGGGATATACAGTGGGGAGAACAAGTATTTGATACACTGCCTATTTTGCAGGTTTTCCCACTTACAAAGCATGTAGAAGTCTGTAATTTTTATCATAGGTACTCTTCAACTGTGAGTGACGGAATCTAAAACAAAAATCCAGAAAATCATATTGTATGATTTTTAAGTAATTAATTTGCATTTTATTGCATGACATAAGTATTTGATACATCAGAAAAGCAGAACTTAATATTTGGTACAGAAACCTTTGTTTGCAATTACAGAGATCATACGTTTCCTGTAGTTCTTGACCAGGTTTGCACACACTGCAGCAGGGATTTTGGCCCACTCCTCCATACAGACCTTCTCCAGATCCTTCAGGTTTCGGGGCTGTCGCTGGGCAATACAGACTTTCAGCTCCCTCCAAAGATTTTCTATTGGGTTCAGGTCTGGAGACTGGCTAGGCCACTCCAGGACCTTGAGATGCTTCTTACGGAGCCACTCCTTACTTGCCCTGGCTGTGTGTTTCGGGTCGTTGTCATGCTGGAAGACCCAGCCACGACCCATCTTCAATGCTCTTACTGAGGGAAGGAGGTTGTTGGCCAAGATCTCGCGATACATGGCCCCATCCATCCTCCCCTCAATACGGTGCAGTCGTCCTGTCCCCTTTGCAGAAAAGCATCCCCAAAGAATGATGTTTCCACCTCCATGCTTCACGGTTGGGATGGTGTTCTTGGGGTTGTACTCATCCTTCTTCTTCCTCCAAACACGGCGAGTGGAGTTTAGACCAAAAAGGTCTATTTTTGTCTCATCAGACCACATGACCTTCTCCCATTCCTCCTCTGGATCATCCAGATGGTCATTGGCAAACTTCAGACGGGCCTGGACATGCGCTGGCTTGAGTAGGGGGACCTTGCGTGCGCTGCAGGATTTTAATCCATGACGGCGTAGTGTGTTACTAATGGTTTTCTTTGAGACTGTGGTCCCAGCTCTCTTCAGGTCATTGACCAGGTCCTGCCGTGTAGTTCTGGGCTGATCCCTCACCTTCCTCATGATCATTGATGCCCCACGAGGTGAGATCTTGCATGGTGCCCCAGACCGAGGGAGATTGACCGTCATCTTGAACTTCTTCCATTTTCTAATAATTGCGCCAACAGTTGTTGCCTTCTCACCAAGCTGCTTGCCTATTGTCCTGTAGCCCATCCCAGCCTTGTGCAGGTCTACAATTTTATCCCTGATGTCCTTACACAGCTTTCTGGTCTTGGCCATTGTGGAGAGGTTGGAGTCTGTTTGATTGAGTGTGTGGACAGGTGTCTTTTATACAGGTAACGAGTTCAAACAGGTGCAGTTAATACAGGTAATGAGTGGAGAACACGAGGGCTTCTTAAAGAAAAACTAACAGGTCTGTGAGAGCCGGAATTCTTACTGGTTGGTAGGTGATCAAATACTTATGTCATGCAATAAAATGCTAATTAATTATTTAAAAATCATACAATATGATTTTCTGGATTTTCTCTCACAGTTGAAGTGTACCTATGATAAAAATTACAGACCTCTACATGCTTTGTAAGTAGGAAAACCTGCAAAATCGGCAGTGTATCAAATACTTGTTCTCCCCACTGTAGGTACTTTTAACCATAAACGGTTTTACATGTTGGATTAGTGGTAAGGCAGGAACCTCTTCCAAATATCAAAACCTTCTTCATATTTCCTCATTTGCTGAAAATGGTTGTACAGGGATCTTTGACTTTATGTAATACCGTGAACATGTGTATAAAGTTGGAGATGGAACTTGGCCCTGCACTGCAACAGTAAGCAGACATATCTGACAGCTCACACTTTAATCCCTGGTTTTAATTAAAGTTTGAGGAAAATCAACAAGATACATAAAAAATCTATTGAGTAAGAGAGAAAACTACCAGACAATTAACAGAAGAGCACATGCTCTTCTTTCTTTCTTTCTTTCCCCTCTCTCTCTCTCTCTCTCTCTCTCTCTCTCTCTCTCTCTTTCTCTTTCTCTCTCTCTCTTTGCATGCATATGTGTAACACCAACGCTGGATCCACCCTCAGCCATCCAGCGTTCGGCGTCTCCCTCCTATTAACTAGTGTTGGGGGGAATGGAGGGTGCTAAATCCCAGGAGGAGCTGAACTACGCAGCTACGCACCTGTTTATTATTTGGGAAGTTAAGGGGGGTCGGAGTGGGCTACCGCGCTCTGGGATCGAGGTCATCAGGCGCTTCAACGCTATGATGAGTTTAAGACACTCTTTAGGGCTGTTTTTGATCATCCAGTGGAGGGTAAAGAAGCGAGTGAACGTTTGATACAGTTGGAACAGGGGACTCGATCCGCGGCAGATTACGCGCTCCAGTTTCGTACGGTGGCGGCAGGAAGCGGATGGAACGAAGCGGCGCTCATAGCGCATTTTAGGCAAGGTCTGAATCCAGACATCCAAAACGAACTAGCCTGGCTTGACGAGGATATGGGATTAGATCAGCTCGTGCGTGTCGCTATTCGTTTGGACAATCTCATCCGGGGACGCCGGAGGGGCCGGAGAACTCCAATCATGACAACCCTTCCTATGGAGCAGCGAGATGGAACGGCGTTGTCGGCGTTGGAACGGCAGAGGAGACTCAGAAACGGCCTCTGTTTGTACTGTGGAGAACAAGGACATTGGAGCAGACAGTGGGTCTTGCTCGCTTCACGGACCGACTCCTTCAAACAAGAGAGGACACTACAGTCGCCAACCCAGGTAGGAGCACTTAATTCTGCTAATTGCTCTGAGAGTCGGCCTGTGTTGGTGGATGTGGTACTAGAGGGCATTAATAAACAGCCATGTCTACAGGCATTGATTGATTCCGGGTCCGCGGGCAACTTTATCGATCAACGTATAGTGGCCATATGGGGGATTCCATTGAGGCCCTTAGCTAAGATCCGGGACCGACTCATTGCATGGGCTCATACGTCACCCGCTACTGGACATCCAGGTATGGCACGCACCATAGATACGTTATCCCGGAAATATTGGTGGCCACATCTCAGTCGAGAGGTTCGGGAATATGTACAGTCATGCATCATATGTGCTCAAAGCAAATCTCCCCGTCATTTACCATACGGAAAGCTACATCCGCTGCCCATTCCCCAGAGACCATGGTCTCATATATCCATTGACTTTGTTACTGACCTCCCTCCTTCCAGGGGATGCACCACTATCCTGGTCATCGTGGACAGGTTTTCTAAAGCCTGCAGGTTCCTCCCCTTGCCCGGTATTCCTACAGCGCTCCAAACAGCAGAATCATTGTTTCAGCATGTTTTTAGGCACTATGGAATACCTGAGGACATCGTTTCCGATCGCAGACCCCAGTTTACCTCGCGGGTGTGGAGAGCCTTCATGGAACGACTGGGGGTCGCGGTGAGTTTGACTTCAGGCTATAGACCGCAATCTAACGAACAGGTGGAACGACAGAATCAAGAGTTGGGGAGGTTCCTACGGACCTACTGTCACGACAGGCCATTGGACTGGGCTGGGTATGTACCCTGGGCCGAGTACGCCCAAAATTCGTTACGTCATGCTTCGACAAATCTGACTCCCTTTCAGTGTGTGCTAGGGTATCAACCCGCCCTAGCCCCCTGGCATCCAAGCCAAATTGATGCCCCAGCTGTGGATGCATGGTTCCAGCGAGCGGAAGAGGTCTGGGATGCTGCGCACACTCACCTCCAGCGAGCAGTACGCAGACAAAAGGACCAGGCCGACAGAAGGCGTATGGATGCTCCGCAGTTTCGACCGGGCGATCGAGTTTGGCTGTCGACACGTGACCTCCCGCTTCGACTGCCCTGCCGTAAATTAAGCCCACGGTTTGTGGGACCATTCAAGGTGGTCCGCCAGGTCAATGACGTGACCTACACGCTACAGTTGCCTCCGGGCTATAGAATTGCTAACTCCTTTCATGTGTCACTCCTTAGGCCGGTAGTGGCGGGGCCCCTCGCAGTCACCCACGACGCCCCACCCCCTCCACTGGACATTGAGGGAGAGGTGGCGTATACAGTCCGCTCGTTGTTGGACTCCCGGCGTCGTAGAGGAAGGCTCCAATATCTGGTGGACTGGGAAGGGTGCGGCCCCGAGGAACGATCGTGGGAGGCGTCCGGCGACATACTGGACACCTCGCTAGTGGAGGACTTCCACCGGTGCCGTCCCGACCGCCCAGCTCCCCACCCTCGGGGCCGTCCCTGTGGGAGACGCAGAGGCGCGGCTGGAGCAGCGCCTGGAGAGAGGGGCTCTGTAACACCAACGCTGGATCCACCCTCAGCCATCCAGCGTTCGGCGTCTCCCTCCTATTAACTAGTGTTGGGGGGAATGGAGGGTGCTAAATCCCAGGAGGAGCTGAACTACGCAGCTACGCACCTGTTTATTATTTGGGAAGTTAAGGGGGGTATTTAGGGAGTAGGATACTACTGTGTGATGTCGGTGATTAAACCTTGTTACGGTCAGACTTTTCAGTCTGCGCCGGAGTTCTGGTATTCTACCTGCGTGTTTTGGAATTTTGTTTTGGTAGGGTAGTATTTTGTTCAGCCCAGTGCTGTGCCTTTTTTCCCTTTTGGGTACCGTTTGGTATTTTGGAGTTTCTTATTAAATCAACTATCCTTGAAGACTTCGTGTGTGTCCGTGCGATTGCTTCCACCCACCATCACCATTACAATATGTCTGAACGTGCTCATATTATACACATTTTACATACCCGTAAACTCACTGACTAAGAAACATTGCTCCCCAGATCCGTGGAAAAAAAACAATACATTTACCAGGAAATCCTCTCCACGTGTTTATAACTCGTCTCTAAATTAAGTAAACTTGGCCAACCTGGGTTAATAAATTCAGCCAAGGAGTTTCTTTTCTTCTTCCGTCCTCCTTTGCTCAGTGGATTTACTGTGTTAAGAGAAATAACTGTCAGGGTAAATGCCTGGTAAAGTGCTGGACAAGGGACCAGCGGAGGGGGAGTATTTATCACGGTATTGACTTTGTGACTGCGGTGTCGTGAACTCTTTTGCCATAAACTGGAGTATTCAGAGCGAGCGCAGGCGATCGATATGGGGAAAACTGCTGTCAGGTCCTCTCCCAGGGAGCATTGCTTTTGTTATAGCCACTTAGTGGTCTGATAAATGCCCCCGCTGCAGAGAGAGATGGGAGAGAGGAAGCGAGAGGGGAGCCGAGCAGAGAGATGAACCATGATCCCTACACCTCCCACCCCACCTCCCCCTGCAATCCACACACACACACACACACACATATGCACACACACACACACACACACACACACACACACACACACACACACACACACACACACACACACACACACACACACACACACACACAGTAGTGCTGGAGCGTTTGGATTGTCATATATTTGCTGTAAGAAAGGGTGGTGAAATGGTGAAATGAAAGGTAAGGCTGTAATAAGTACAGTTACAGAGTGACTTCCATTTCTTGGATTCAACCTTACCTTTCATTGTGTTTGCAATCTGTTTTCTCATAATGAAATGGAATTCATACAACTCTGTGAAAAAATATTACTATGCGTCCCCAGTAATCACTGGCAATGTTGATCCAGAGGTGAAAAGGCACGGAACATAGCACAGAATGAAGGACTCACAATGGTAGTGGACAGCAGATGAGTGGGTAGTGGTGGATGTAAGGAATGTACAGTATGTGCAATGAGGATGGCGTAACAGTGCGGACGTGTCCCTTGTCCCATGTGTCCCGTGTAAACAGTCCGTAGCCACTAATAGCGGTCTTCACCACTGCCCTTGGCCTGCACCAGCCAGCTTTAATTCGGACAATATCGGCCAGTCTGCACAGCGTGCTACCAACCCAGCGCATATCGGATTGCTTTCTCTACCACATCACCGGATTTCTGCCGAAATCACTGGACCATTACACCGGATCATCGCAGCTAGCTAGCTGCAACCGAGTGGCTGTTGTTGGCTAACACCACTGTCCCGAAGCATGCACCAGTTAGCCTTGAGCTAGCTTCGAGCTAGGCCCATCTACCGGCTAGCTGACGTGTACTAGCTAATTCCTGGGCTACAGTACCTCTTTGTCAACCGGCCTGGACCTTCTATTGTCGACACGGAGCCCCGCCGATCTATCACGACTGGTCTGCCGATGTAATCGTCCGACGCTAGCATTCTGAACGCCGTGCCTCTTGATTAACACCTGTGATTGCTTTATGCCACTCTCATGTCAATATGCCTTGTCTGTTGCTGTTTATGTTAGTTGTTATTGTTCTATTTCATTGTAGAGGCCCTAGTCCCGCTCAACATGCCGCAGATAGCTCCTTTGTCCCACCCCCTACACACCTGGCTTAACTGGTGCCTCCAGAGATGCAACCTCTTTCATCGTTACCCAACGCCTAGGTTTAACTGACTGTGTATATTGGTTCCTGACTTTCCTGAATAGTTGCATATCGCAGGATGAGGTCATTATCCTTCCAGGATACCCGGGCCAGGTCGATTAGAAAGGCCTGCTCGCTGAAGTGTTTTAGGGAGCGTTTGACAGTGATGAGGGGTGGTCGTTTGACCGTGGACCCATGAAAAGGTGACGGCGTGGACGCAGGCCGGGATTGAAGTTTAAAGCAAAGCTTAGGAAATACAAGCCGGCTATTCCGTCTATCATTATGGACAACGTGAGATCGCTGCATAACAAGATGGACGAGCTTGAGGGGGACAGGGTCAAATTGAAATGCGTTCAGAGGGAGCTGAAGTTGCGAGATTGCTGAGAGGAAGAGAGGGTATAAGGAGAAGATGGAGGACAAGCTGAGGCAGAGCCAGGTGAGAGAGGTGTGGAAGGGTATGAGAAATATCATTGGCTTCAAAAAGTCAAACAGTGGGCAGACGGAGGGGACCCAGGACAGAGCCAATGAGCTGAACAAATGTTTTAACAGGTTCGATACTGGCCCTGTCCACCTCCCCTCCAGCCCCCCAGGCCACACACCCTCACGGCTGTCCCACCCCCACTTTTCTCACAACACCTCTGTTGAGACAATTAGCGACCCCCTCTCCACCTCCACCCCCGCTCCCTCTGGACTGATCTGCAACACCTCCCTTCCCCCCACCTCTGGACTGATCCTCAACACCCCACTTCCCCCTACCTCCCCACCTCGGCTGGCTTTCACCACCAACCAAGTGAGGAGAGAGCTGGAGAGACTACATCAGTGGAAAGCGGCGGGCCCTGATGGCATCAGCCCAAGGGTGCTTAGGGTCTGTGCTGACCAACTGTGTGGGATACTCCAGCGCCCCTTCAACCTTAGCCTGAGCCTGGAAAGGGTCCCTGTGCTGTGGAAATCATCTTGTCTGGTCCCAGTGCCCAAGAAGGCGCACCCCACTGTCCTGAACGACTTCAGACCTGTAGCGCTAACATCCCACATCATGAAGACCCTGGAAAGGTTCATCCTCGCTCACCTCAGACCCCTGGTGTGTACATCACTGGACCCCCTGCAGTTCGCAGATCAGCGAAACATCGGGGTGGATGATGCAATCATCTACCTTCTGCAGAGGGCCTACTCTCACCTGGACAACGCAGGTTGCACTGTAAGGGTTATGTTTTTTGACTTCTCCAGTGCCTTCAACACCATTCAGCCTCTGCTACTGGGTGAGAAGGTGAAGAGGATGAAAATGGAAGCACCCTTAGTCTCCTGGGTCACGGACTACCTGACCAGTAAGCCACATTTTGTGCGACTACAGAGCTGTATGTCAGAACGGGCAGTGAGCAACACAGGGGCTCCCCAGGGAACGGTCCTGTCCCCCTTCCTGTTCCCCCTTAGACTTTAGATATAACTCTGAAACATGCCACCTACAGAAGTTCTCGGATGACACCGCAACTGTAGGGTGCATCAGGGGTGGGCAGGAGGGGGAGTACAGGTGTACAATCAATGACTTTGTGGTGTGGTGTGAGCAGCATCAGTTCAACATCAGCAAAACAAAGGTGGACTTCAGGAGAACCTTCAGGAGGCCCAACTGACTGCAGTCCCTATACAGGGGATGGATGTGGAAATGGTTGGGTCATACATGTTCCTGGGAGTCCATATGGACAACAGGCTGGAATGGGCTGGTAACACCGGGGCTCTGTAAAAAAAAGGCCAGACCCGACTCTACTTTCTGAGGAGAATCAGGTCCTTCAACGTGTGCAACGTAGGACAATAAATAAGCCATAGTGGTGAAATAAGTTACAAATTAGAATTAACACTGGAATGACAGATGTGCAAATGATGATGTGCAAATAGAGATACTGGAGTGCAAAATGAGCGAAAATAATATATATGGGTATGAGGTAGTAGAGTGGGCTATTTACAGACGGGCTATATACAGGTGCAGTGATCGATAAGCAGCTCTGACAGCTGATGCTTAAAGTTAGTGAGGGAGATAGGAACCTCTAGCTTCAAGGATTTTTGCAATTCGTTCCAGTCATTGGAAGCAGAGAACTGGAAGGAATGGCGGCCAAAGGAGGTGTTGGCTTTGGGGGTGACCAGTGAAATATACCTGCTGGAGCGCATGCTACGGGTGGGTGTTGCTATGGTGACCAGCGAGTTGAGACAAGGTGGGGATTTACCTAGCAAAGACTTATAGATAACCTGGAACCAGTGGGTTTGGCGACGGATATGTAGTGAGGGTGTGCTGGGGCGCCAACATAAAGGCTGTTGATGCTTCTCGGGTAAATAAGTTGATCAGGAAGGCTAGCTCTGTTCTGCTACAGGAGGTCCTTCCTGCCGGCGGCTATTAGACTATTTAATGCCTCACCGGGGTGCCGTGCTGTCGGCAACATAGACCTGGAACTGTTGGGGTGTTAGGACCTAGTTTAACAATTATGCATCCATCTGTGAGTAACTCTGGTCTGTAATCACTCATTCACTCAGGACTTATTTATTCATTCAGGTCTGTATATACATATTCATGTACAGTTGTTATATCATATCACGTGCAATATTGTAAGTAATTCTTGGACTGAACTTACGTAGTCATTCTTTTAGTATATCGAATGCATTTATCTGTAATTAAACCCTGTACTAAGGACTGTATTTTAAGGGAATTACTATTATTACCCTAAATTATATCATAAACACATTTAGCTATTTAAGTATCTCTTCTTGTCATTTACCTGTACAGTTAATGTAACCATGCAAATGTTCACTTACCTGTAAATTTAACTGTATATTTACCTGTACAGCTAATTTAACCATGCAAAATATTCACTTACCTGTTCATTTAACCAGACTGTATATTAAGTAAACTATTATTACCCTCACTTATATCATACACACTTTTAGCTATTTAAGTATTTCTCTGCCATTGACCTGTATAGTATAGTTAACCATGCAAATACTCCTTATTTATCTATATCAACTTGCAATATTTTTTATAAAAACAATGTCACCCAACTCTCTGTAACAATGTATAGTGTACATATTCAGCCATCCACCCATACTATGCAATGTCTTTTTATAGCTTTTTTGCAATCCAGACTTCTTGTATTTTTATACTTTTTCATACTGCCGCTCCATTTATCATGTATCGGGTATCTGTCTATTATGTATTTTCGTTCTGGCATTTTGCACCTGCCCTAGTGTATGTAAACTTCTGACCCACTGGAATTGTGATATAGTGAATTATAAGTGAAATAATCTGTCTGTGAACAATTGTTTGAAGAATGACTTGTGTCATGCACAAAGTAGATGTCCTAACCGACTTGCCAAAACTATAGTTTGTTAACAAAAAATTAGTTGTAAACTTCCGACTTCAACTGTATCTATCTACCATCAGAGGAGGTGGTCAGACGGACGGTTAATCAAAAGTCTCTGTATTGACGACTGGTTGGGAGGGTCTCAGTCTAAATGGGGCGGTCTGGAACGGACCGAGGGTGATGGATTAGATGAGGACAGGACAGTGTTGAGCAGCTTCACACACACAAACACACACACAAACACAAACACACACACACACACACACACACACACACACACACACACACACACACACACACAAACACACAGCGACAAATAGATGATAACCAGACAGAAGTCTTGACCGTGACCCTGTGTGACCTCCTGTGACCCCATGTCTCTGTCTGACATCACAGGGCTTAGGGGTCGGGGGAGCAGGGCCCTGGGGATGGAACCAGAGTTAACATAACCTTTGACCCCTGGTTGTCAGAGGGCTCTGGAATGCTGGGAATAACAGTCTTTTGGAGGAAAGGGTGAAGACAGGACCTCTCTGTCTCACTCCTCTTTTGTTTCTGTCTCTTTTCTCACTCTGTCACTTTTCTCTCAGTTGTATGCTTTCTCTGTTTGTCAGGACCTCTCTGTCTCACTCTGTCTTTTTTCTCTGTCTTTTTTCTCTGTCTCACTCTGTCTCTTTCCTCTGTCTCACTCTGTATCTTTTCTCTGTCTCACTCTGTCTCTTTTCTCTGTCTCACTCTGTCTCTTTTTTCTGTCTCTTTTCAACATATTGCAGTGGCAGGAACCCTGTTGTAGAATTATTACAATTATCTGTCCCCTTTCCTCTTGTGATATAGGCTAAAGTAGGGCAGATGAGGTGGAGGTGAATGGATGGATGGATGGCCAGACTGTGCTAAGAGACTGAGAGAGAGACCACAAATACAAATTCCATCTAGACACTGTTGCCTTACAGCACACAAAAAACTATACATACAGTTGAAGTCGGAAGTTTACATACACCTTAGCCAAATACATTTAAACTCAGTTTTTCACAATTCCTGACATTTAATCACAGCAAAATTCCCTGTCTTAGGTCAGTTAGGATCACCACTTTATTTTAAGAATGTGAAATGTCAGAATAATAGTAGAGAGAATAATTTCTTTCAGCATTTATTTCTTTCATCACATTCCCAGTGGGTCAGAAGTTTACATACACTCAATTAGTATTTGGTAGCATTGCCTTTAAATTGTTTAACTTGGGTCAAACGTTTCGGGTAGCCTTCCTCAAGCTTCCCACAATAAGTTTGGTGAATTTTGGCCCATTCCTCCTGACAGAACTGGTGTAACTGAGCCAGGTTTGTAGGCCACACTTTTTCAGTTCTGCCCACAAATGTTCTATAGGATTGAGATCAGGGCTATGTGATGGCCACTCCAATATCTTGACTTTGTTGTCCTTAAGCCATTTTGCAACAACTTTGGAAGTATGCTTGGGGTCATTGTCCATTTGGAAGACCCATTTGTGACCAAGCTTTAACTTCCTGACTGATGTCTTGAGATGTTGCTTCAATATAGCCACATAATTTTCCTTCCTCATGATGCCATCTATTTTGTGAAGTGCACCAGTCCCTCCTGCAGCAAAGCACCCCCACAACATGATGCTGCCACCCCCGTGCTTCACGGCTGGGATGGTGTTCTTCGGCTTTCAAGCATCCCCCTTTCTCTTCCAAACATAACAATGGTCATTATGGCCAAACAGCTTTATTTTTGTTTCATCAGACCAGAGGACATTTCTCCAAAAAGTATGATCTTTGTCCCCATGTGCAGTTGCAAACCGTAGTCTTGCTTTTTTATGGGGGGTTTTGAGCAGTGGCTTCTTCCTTGTTGACCGGCCTTTCAGGTTATGTCGATATAGGACTAGTTTTTACTGTGGATATGGATACTTTTGTACCTGTATCCTCCAGCATCTTCACAAGGTCCCTTGCTGTTGTTCTGGGATTGATTTGCACTTTTCGCTCCAAAGTATGTTCATCTAAGAGACAGAACGCGTCTCCTTCCTGAGCAGTTTGACGGCTGCGTGGTCCCATGGTGTTTATACTTGCGTTCTATTGTTTGTACAGATGAACGTGGTACCTTCAGGCGTTTGGAAATTGCTCCCAAGGATGTACCAGACTTGTGGAGGTCTACAATTTTTTTCCTGAGGTCTTGGCTGATTTCTTCTGATTTTCCCATGACGTTGAGCAAAGAGGCAATGAGTTTGAAGGTAGGCCATGAAATACATCCACAGGTACAACTCCAATTGACTCAGATTATTTCAATTAGCGTATCTGAAGCTTCTAAAGCCATGACATAATTTTCTGGAATTTTCCAAGCTGTTTAAAGTCACAGTCAACTTAGTGTATGTAAACTTCTGACCCACTGGAAATGTGATTTGGTGAATTATAAGTGAAAATAATCTGTCTGTAAACAATTGTTGGAAGAATTACTTGTGTCATGCACAAAGTAGATGTCCTAACCGACTTGCCAAAACTATAGTTTGTTAACATGAAATCTGTGGAGTGGTTGAAAAATGAGTTTTAATGACTTCAACCTAAGTGTATGTAAACTTCCGACTTCAACTGTAACTCGGCCTAAACATCAACCCACAGGTAACTACCACACGCTGTGAACGATCTGAAAGGCAAGAAGGGCCTTCTACGCCATCAAAAGGAACATACAATTCGACACACCAATTAGGATCTGGCTAAAAATACTTGAACCCATTGCCCTTTATGGTTGTGAGGTCTGGGTTCCGCTCACCAATCAATAATTCACAAAAAGGGACAAACATTAAATTGACACTGCATGCATAATTCTACAACAATATCCACTGTGTACAACGTAAAACACCAAATAATACATGCAGAGCAGAATTAGGCCGATACCCGCTAATTATCAAAATCCAGAAAAGAGACGTTAAATTCTACAACCACCTAAAAGGAAGCGATTCCCAAGCCTTCCATAACAAAGCCATCACGTACAGAGAGATGAACCTGGAAAAGAGTCCCCTCAGCAAGCTGGTCCTGGGGCTTTGTTCACAAACACAAACAGACCCCATAGAGCCCCAGGACAGCAACACAATTAGACCCAACCAAATCATGAGAAAAGAAGAAGATAATTTCTTGACACATTGGAACAAAACAGCGCAAACTAGAATGCTACTTGGACATAAACAGAGAGTACACAATGGCAGAATACCTGACCACTGTGACTGACCGAAACTTAAGGAAAGCTTTGACTATGTACAGACTCAGTGAGCATAGCCTTGCTATTGAGAAAGGCCGCCATAGGCATACCTAGCTCTCGAGAGAAAACAGGCCCATGTGCACACTGCCCACAAAATGAGGTGGAAACTGAGCTGCAATTCCTAACCTCCTGCCAAATGTATGACCATATTAGAAATAAATATTTCCCTCAGATTACACAGACCCACATAGAATTCGAAAACAAATCCAATATTGATAAACTCTCATATCTATTGGGTGAAATACCACAGTGTGCCATCACAGCAGCAAGATTTGTGACCTGTTGCCACAAGAAAAGGGCAACCAGTGAAGAACAAACACCAATGTAAATACAACCCATATTTATGTTTATTTATTTTCTCTTTTGTACTTGCACATCGTTACAACACTGTATATAGACATAATATGACATTTGAAATGTCTCTATTCCTTTGGAACTTGTGAGTGTAATATTTACTGTTCACTTGTGATTGTTTATTATTCTGTTTCACTTGCTTTGGCAACATATGTTTCCCATGCCAATAAAGCCCTTTGAATTAAATTGAGAGACAGAGAGAAAGAGAGAGAGAGAGAGACAGAGAGAAAGAGAGAGAGAAAGAGAGAGAGAGAGAGAGAGAGAGAAACTGTGAGAACAGGGGGTTGGAGGGTTGGATGCTTCAGCAGGCAGAGAGAGAGACAGATGATGATAGATCAGTGCTGACCTATGACAGAGGGGAGGAGGGAAGAGGAGGGAGGGAGAGGGGGTTGAGCTGGGGGGTTGTGTCGGCCGTAGGGGTCAGACACACTGATTGATGTCACACAGACAAAACTCCTCTGGGTGTCCTGCCTACCTTAGCCCGCCGTGGCGTGGAACTCTGAGAAAACTAATGACATAATATATATTGTGAGGTCAGACGGAGTTCAGGCCTACAGGGCTCTGTGTGTGTCTGGGGTTACATACAATGAGCTGCATGCCTTCACACAGACCATTAACAGTTCACAATACAGAGACTGAGAATGAACGAGGCTAATCGCTCTTTCTCAGACATGAAACAAAGAAGCAAAAAGTAAAACAGAAAGATAGACTTGAACATTCAAAAAATTTGATAAACTATTATGGGAACGGATTAATCCAGTACTGACAAAATTACCTCTTCCCGACCCCTCATGATCGTCCACCTCTGATGTCATGTTTGACAGATTCAGAAGCATCAGGGTTGGAGGTGAGAGTGTGCGTGAGGGTGTGAGACTGGTCTAGGATAAGTTTGTTCTGTCTGAGATGCTATAGAAGTTTGCTAGTGTTAAACCCAAGCTACAAATCACCCCTACAGCTAGGTTGAGGGTGAGAGTCTGTGAGACAGTATTGTGTTGTGACTGTTTTGTGAAGTATATTTATGTTCACAGTAATTGCAATTAACAACCTTCAGGTCGGCAGCTAAACATTTCAACAGCACTGAAACTTTCAAACCTTCTTTTCTGTCACCTGTGAACACACATACATTTGATTTTGTTTAATTAGACTTGGGGAAAAATGTGCGACACCTGAAATCAAACTAAGAAAAATAACCTGTTTGAGAAAGTAACAGTGCTTTATTAGAAAAGTTTCATTTCCAGGTGTAACGTGATGAATGAACCCCTCTCTCCAGTTAGAGTGTTGCAATTGTTATAGCAGCTGGAGGGTGTTAAAGAGTCAAGTCATTTACTGCTATAGAGCCATTTCAAATAAGACAGTCTGATGTTCATATTGACCGTTTGGGATGTGCAAATGTCAGGATGAATATTTTAACTACCGAAATAATTAATTTCTTTGACAGGAAATTTCAACAGTGAATATGTGAAAATAAAACGAGAAAGTGAAGGTATAACATGATGGTATGATCCGGTATTTTCACTTTCCATCTTTTAGTGTTATTAGGCCACCATTTTTATCCACTGTTATTAATGAACACTAGTTTGAAAGTTTAACTTCTTCCGTTACATTCTTGGAACTGAACTTTTCACATTGTTAATGTCACGCCTGCTCCCGCTCTCCCTCCCTGCACTACGCACTCCTGCCACCATCATTACGCACACCTGCTTCCCTCGTCACGCGCATCAGCGCCTGGACTCACCTGGACTCATTCACATGTCATTACCTTCTCTATATATGTCTGTTCCCCAACTCTGTTCCCCGCTGCTGCATTAATTGTATATTGTCGTTTGTCTTTTGTTACCCGTCTTGTTCTGTTCCATGTCCGTGTTATTAAATGTTAACTCCCCGTACCTGCTTCTCCTCTCCAGCGTCGGTCCTTACAGTTACACCTTAACAATCTGTGACAGAACTACTTTAACAATGATTTTAATAGAGTATCCTATTCCCAAACAGCAGACTATCACAACGAGCAGAAGCTGAACTTTGTGTTTTTGTGTTTTTTTTATCTCTATTGGTAGAAAGTCTCAATCAGCAGCTTGTATCCTTCACTATGGCAGGTTAGGGCTAGTTTAGACAGACTCCATTGAGGCACAGATAAATAACGAACCTCTGTGTGTGCGTCTGTATACCTAGACACATTCTTGTGTGCATATCGTGTCTACAATGTGTTAGCTTGCGATCCCCCTCTGCTCTCTCTTTCCTTCTATCTCTGTCTCTCTCTCTCTATGGGCCATTGTAATGTGTGTTTGGTTGGTGTATTGTCGTGTTGTTGAGCGGTGCTCCTCTGTTCCAGAGGTCAAGGCATTCTGGAGTCTGGAAGACAGAGCATGCCTCATGTTCCTAGTCTTTTGTTCTCTCTAGAGTTGGTGGTGGAACGCTACGCTGATGAATAGATGACATGTCCATTCATATAGTGCAAAACCGGTTCCCAATCTCTCCCTCTGACCCTCTTTCTCTCTCTCTCTCTCTTTCTCTCTCTCTCTCTCTGTGCATGTGTGTGTGTGTGGGATTCATTGAGGAGTTTACCACATCAGTCACTGGCGTCATTAACAAGTGCATCAACGACGTCGTCCCCAAAGTGACCGTGCGTACATATCCCAGCCAGAAGCCATGGATTACAGACTACATCTGCAATGAGCTAAAGGCTAGAACTGCTGCGTTTAAGGAGCGGGACACTATGACCTCTGATGAGCAATCAAATAGGCAAAGCGGCAATACAGGACAAAGATCAAATCCTAATATGCAGGATCTGATGCTCATCAGATGTGGCAGGGCGTGCAAATTATCAGGATTACAAAGGTAAATCTAGCAGAGAGCTGCCCATTGACACAAGCCTACCAGACAGGCTTGCTTCGAGGCAAGCAACACCTAACCATGCATGAGAGCACCAGCTGTGATCTCCACGGCCGATGTGAGTAAGACCTTTAAACAGGTTAACATTCAGACAAATTACCAGGACGTGTACTCAGAGCATGCACTGACCAGCTGGCAAGTGTCATCACTAACATTTTCAACCTATCCCTGACCCAGTCTGTAATACAGTACCTACATGATTCAAGGAGACCACCATTGTCCCTATGCCCAAGAACGCCAAGAACACCAAGGTAACCTGTCTAAATGACTATCGCCCTGTAGCACTCAAATCTGTATCCATGAAATGCTTTGAAAGGCTGGTCATGGCCAAAATCAACACCATCATCCCAGAAAACCTGGACCCATTCCATTCACATACCGCCCCAACAGATCCAAAGATGACACAATCTCTATTGCACTCCATACTGCCCTCTCCCACCTGGACAAGAGGAACATCTATGTGAGAATGCTGTTCATTGACTACAGCTCAGCGTTCAATACCACAGTGCCCTACAATCTCATCACTAAGCTAAGGACCCTGGGACTGAACACCACCCTCTGCATCTGGATCATGGACTTCCTGACGGGCCAGCTTCAGGTGGTGAGGGTGGGCAACAACACATCCGCCACGCTGACCCTCAACACGGGGACTCCACAAGGGTGCATGCTTAGTCCCCTCCTGTACTTCTTGTTCACCCACTACTGCGTGGCCACGCACGACCCCAACACCATTATTAAGTTTGCTGACGACACGACGTTGGCAGGCCTGATCACCGATGATGATAAGACAGCCTAAAGGGAGGAGGTCAGAGAAGTTCTACAGCTGCACCATTGAGATCCTCTTGACTGGCTGCATCACCGCTTGGTATGGCAACTGTTTGGCATCTGACTGCAACTTTTTTTACTCATTACATACGCTGCTGCTACTGTTTAGTATCTATCCTGTTGCCTAGTCACTTTATTCCTAGTTATATATATATATATATATATATATATACAGTGCCTTCAGAAAGTATTCACACCCCTTGACTTTTTACAGGGTGAATTCAAAATTGATTTAATTTAGATTTTGTGTCACTGGCTTACAAATAATACCCCATAATGTCAAAGTGGAATTATGTTTTTAGAAATGTACACTAATGAATTAAAAACGAAAAGCTGAAAAGTCTTGAGTCAATAAGTGTTCAACCACTTTGTTATGGCAAGGCTAAATACACATTTGCTTAACAAGTCACATAACAAGTTGCATGAACTCTGTGTCTAATATAATAGAGTTTAACATGCATGTGTGGGTTACCTCATCTCTGTAACCCACACATACAATTATCTGTAAGGTCCTTGTCAGGGTTCTTATGTAGGACCTGAGGCGCTGAGCAGTAGTATAACGACATTCCTTTTATTTGAATACAAAATAACAAAGGAGAGAACAAAACCACGACCCGATGTGCAAAACTCAACAAAACAAAGATCCACACACAGGTGGGCACAATCATGAACTTAAATAGTATCCCCAATTAGAGACAACGTATGGCAGCTGCCTCTAATTGGGGACCAACAAAACTCAAACATAGAGTTATCCAGACAACCCTACCGTCAGGCCCCGACAGTTAAACCAAACTAAACATAGAGATGCCACTAGGCATCCCTACTGTCAGGACCTGACAGTCACTCAGTCGAGCAGTTAATTTCAAACACTGATTCAACCACAAAGACACAGGGAGGTTTTCCAATGACTCGCAAAGAAGGGCACCTATTGGTAGATGGGTAAAAAATATATTTAATATCCCTTTCAGCATGGTGAAGTTATTAATTAGATTTTGGATGGTGTGTCAATACAACTTTGGATGGTGTATCAATACACCCAGTCACTACTAAAAAAATAAATAATAATTACTAACTCAGTTGCCGGAGAGGAAGAAAACTGCTCAGGGATTTCATCATAAGGCCAATGGTGACTTTAAAACAGTTGCAGAGTTTAATGGCTGTGATTGGAGAAATCACAGCCATTGGCTGTGATTGTAGTTACTCCACAATACTAACCTAAATGACAGAGTGAAAAGAAGGAATCCTGTACAGAATATTTCAAAACTTGCATCCTGTTTGCGATAATGCACTAAAGTAAAACTGCAAAACATTTTGCTAAGAAATGAACTTTATGTCCTGAATACAAAGTGTTATGTCTGGGGCAAATCCAACACAACACATCACTGAGTACCACTCTTCATATCTTACATTTTGGTGGTGGCTGCAACACGTTATGGGTATGCTTGTCATCAGCAAGGACTAGGGAGTTTTTTGGGATACAAATATATGGAATAGAGCTAAACACAGGCAAAATCCTAGAGGAAAACCTAGTTCAATCTGCTTTGTAACAGACACTGGGACACAAATTCACCTTTCAGCAGGGCAATATCCTAAAACCAAATATATAAGGCCAAATAAGGCCAAATATACACTGGAATGACTTACCAAGACAACATGTTCCCGAGTAGCCTAGTTACAGTTGACTTAAATTGGCATTAAAATTTATGGCAAGACTTGAAAATTGCTCTATAGCAATGATCAACAACCAACTTGACAGAGCTCAAAGAATGTGCCCATATTGTAATCCAGGTGTGCAAAGCTTTTAGAGACTTAACGAGAAAGACTCACAGCTGTTCGTTGACTCGGGGGTCTGACTACTTATTTAATTGTGATGTTTATGTATTCAATTTTCAATTCATTTGCAAAATAAAATTTAAAAAAATGTAATTATGGGGCGTTGTGTGTAGAATCCATTTTGAATTCAGGCTATAACAAAACATGTGGAATAAGTCCAGGGGTATGAATACTTTCTGAAGGCACCTCGTAACACTGCACATCGACTCGGTACTAGTACCCTGTGTACTGTATATATCCAAGTTGTTGTTACTCATTGTGTATTTATTGTTACTTGTATTATTACCTGTCATTACTTTTCTACTATTTCTCTATTTTCTTTCTCTCTGCATTTTTGGGAAGGGCCTGTAAGTTAGCGTTTCACTGTTAGTCTATATCTTTTGTTTACGAAGCATGTGACAAATACAATTTGATTTGATGTGTGTGTGTGTGTTGGATAGAGAAAGTGACACAGAGAAAGTCATAGAGAATGTCTGCATGTTGGTGTGTGTTGGTTTTGTCTCCTACAATGTGTCTGTCACTGTACACATACAAACACACACACACGCACACACATACACTCTCTTGAGAGTTTTGAAATTACGTTCCTATTAAGTAATGGCTTGTATGAATATGCATGAGAAAGTGTCTCACCTTGAGTTAAAGATAGATATATAAGATGATGAGAGAGTCTCGAAAGTGGAAACAGAATAACTTGAGGCGGAACATTGATTTGAGTTGCTGCATCCCCACTGTGATGGAAGGCCAGTGAACTACTGAAACCCTTGATTGTCACTGTTCTGTTCAACTAGTGTTTGTCTTCTGAAAAAAGTGCAGCCTGCTTAATTTCCATGTGAAATGTTGGCACTACTTTTTGCCCCCCCGCTGATGTTCTTGGGCACAGGCTTGAAACATGTAGTTGAATCAACGTTTTTTTCCAGATTCTTCCAACCCAAAATAAATATGTGATGATGTTGAATCAACGTGGAAAACTGATTGGATTTGCAAAAAGTAATCAACATTAGGGAATTTCGTCTTTTTTTTTTTCAAACTTTGAAGCTAAATCCAACGACATGGTGAAATACTTTGTTGATTTCACATTGAATCTATGTTAGTTGACAACTCAATCAAATATAAATTTAAAGTAGACATTGAACCGGCGTCTGTGCCCAGTGGGATACCATTCATTAAGACCTTCACCTTGAATAAAAGGTTTTATCTATATTTTGTATCACTGTATGTTTGTCCTAAATAACAGCTTTCTTGAGAGCTAAATAAATGACATTTTCGTCAAAGGACAAAGTTAACACATTTTAGTGATTTGTTTCATCAGCCATAGTGGCTTCAAGCATTTCTTCAGACACACACACACACACACACGTAACTATGTCTTTAACATCAGTTTCAAGGAAGTTTGGTTTTACAATGACAACGCCAATAAAACAGACATGGACTGCTCTTCGGCCTAGTCACAGGGAGCTCGTAAACTCAGCCAGGAAGGGGGGAGGGAGCGAGGGAGAGAGAGAGAAGAGAGAGAGGAGAGAGGAGAGAGAGAGAGAGAGATGGGGAAGAGAAAGCGAGATGTAAGGAAATATTGTTTTTAGTGGAATGGAGAAAGGTCTATGAATATTACCGCTATATCTGTGTTTTGGACATTTATAGGCTAGTCAGAAAGGTCTATGAATATTACCCTTATATCTATGTTTTGGACATGTATAGGCTAGTCAGTGTACCATATGGTGCTTTAAGGTACTAAGTCAAAATCAATATCTTTTTAAAGGTGTTTATGTGCGACTGCTGTGACAAAGCTGCATTTATGAAAGTATTTATTTAAATGAACACGGTCTCCAGGTTTTCATGTTGATGCACCATCTGCATCACTGTAATCACTAACGTCACACTGGAACAGCAGCTGGATCATCAGCAATCAACATAGAAAAACAAACCTTACTTTTACACCTGTCCTTTTTACCTTCTCCTTTAGCAGAACATCATTATCGTAAATATCCAGTCCTGAACTGTAAGTCAACTGAAATGAACACCGTTAAAAAAAGCATTTGAGTCCTGATTTAAATGTAACCCTGAGACTTTCCCCTCCACAGAGAGTTGTTGTGACACCAGGTGGGGGGCAGGGCAGAGGGTCAGCCGCAGTGTGTGTGTGTGTGTGTGTGTGTGTACGTAGCGTGTGTGTTAGCATAATGTGTATGGGTTTATATGTGTGCATTCGTCTGTGTGTTTTGGTTTGTGTCCATCTGTGTTCTATATGTGTGTGTGTGTCCTTCTCACTGTGTGTGTGTCATTCTGTCTGGTTGTGTGTGTGTGTGTGTGTGTGTAGAGTTATCTCTCAGTCATGAGGCAGTTAGCCTTCCCCCTGCATACGGAGTCCAGCAGGGCCAGTCTCTCCAGCTGACCCCGGTGCACCAGCTCGCTCAACTGTGCAGCTGAGCCCTTCTGATGACCAGTGTCACCGGGGCATCACCATGGCAATGCAGACAAGGCCTCCGGGAGAGGAGAGGGAGGGAGGGTCTAGTGACATCAAACTGGGCATGACCTTGACTGCATGTAGATCCCTGGGAAAATAAGAGGGGTAAAATAAAGAGAAAGAGAGAGAGAGAAGGTAGAAATAAAACGTAATAGGGTTCTAGCTTGACTTGTGTGTTGTTTTATCCATCCACCAGACTACCCACTGACCCGGAGGACATTTTGAGACATTCATTGCAATGGACCCATTGTTTTCGATGACATTTTTTGGACTAACGTTGTACTTAATCAAGTGGTCAGCACATTAGAATTTGTAGTCATGTTGACGTGCAAGTGTAACTAATGAGAGGGTATTATATGTGTCTTGTACTTTGAGTAATTGTGAACTACAGGAATTGTGCCTGTAGTTTACACGTATCTGTTCTCTCATTGGCTAGAATATTCCTGTCTGCTCCAGCCTCCTCCCGTCTGCCTTCTGCCTTCTGCCTTTGTGGACATTTATTCCCATTGCTGGAGCAGACGATCCAATATCTTGTCAATATACAGATAATCTTTGGCTAGGGTGACAGCGTAAATCCGTAGCCTAGCTATGGATATTCAGGGGGAGCTTTGGCTTTAGCACCCCACGATGTTAAACAGCAAATACCTAATTCTCTTCCTCCTCTCTCTCTCTCGCTCCCCCACAACCCCAGAGACACAGGATGCATCCCAAATGACAACCTATTCCCCCTATAGTGCACTACTTTTGACCAGAGCCCTATAGGCCCTGGTCAAAAGATGTGCACTATTTAGGGAATAGGGTGCCATTTGAGACACAACCACATAATAAAAACCCGGTGGTTGGTCGGTCGGCCTGTTACAAATACAATCTGATCCTATCCATTCCTGCAGAAAGTATTTGCCTCGCTGGACTTGATGGTCGTCAAGCTCTCCCTGCTTGCGTCCCAAATGGCACTCTGTTCCCTTTATAGAGTGCTGCTTTTGATCAGGGCCCATAATGCTCTGTTCAAAAGTAGTGGAGGTTAATAGAGCAAGCCAATAGTCCTTTCCCTTCTACTCTTAGTTCAGGGTATTTGCATAGTAATCTGATATGGTCATTCACTGTGGCTGCAGTCCAAATTAATTTCCACATGGCTTCTGTCACAGGAGGCTCCAACAGGGAGCATCTACTGTAGCAGGCTACTCGATGTCACTCTCTCTGAGTCTCATTCATTATCGTATATATCTGCTCTGAGACATTCAAGACAGAGAGAAACATGAGAAGATTCAAACTTTTTTTAGACCTCCATGATCAGAATAAAATGGTGTCTGTCTCTCTGTCTTGCCTATACAGACAAACTAATTCCATGGAAGGACAAGTGTCTGCGGGTTTTCACTCCTCCCTAGTCCTTGATTGATTAATTAAGGTCACTGATTAGTAAGGAACTCCCCTCACCTGGTTGTCTAGGTCTTAATTGGAAGGAAAAAACATAAACCAGCAGACACTAGGGCCTCAGTGGAATGAGTTAGACATCCCTGCTATACAGCTTACAATATGTGCTGTATGTTTATTCGTTTTGAGTGGATATTAAGATTCCTTTATAGCTATTATGCTTAGAGGGTCTAGGGGGCATCTGACCAATGGCTCTCTCTGTCCCTGGAGAAAAGGTCAGTACCATGGAAACCCCTGATTTGGCAGTGAAACGCATACACACATGCACAGACACATACACTGACACAAGCAAGCACACACACACACACACACACACACACACACACACACACACACACACACACACACACACACACACACACACACACACACACACACACATCACACACACACATCCTCTTGGACAGCTACGGGTCTTCAGTAGGTCAGCTCTATGTCTGGCCTTTTCTACCAACATATGATTCCTGTCTGGAGTTAACAACCCTTTTTTAGATCACCATCCATGTTTCTCTCTGTGTGTACACTAGTCTAATGCATATACTGTCTATCCGATGGGGGAGATTAAATAATTCATGGAGTAAATTGTTTATGAAATCATGTTCTGGGCCGATTCTGCTAGATCTTCCTCAGTCATTTAGAGAGCGGACGATGACGATTGTCTTTGGCATTCTTTTCACTACATGGTGCACTACTTTTTTACCAGGGCCCATAGGGTGCTATTTTGGGCTCACCTAAGACAATGGTCAAGGGCAAGGGGACATGAGTTTAGTTGAGTATATCTGATGTCCTCACCTCTGGTCCTTGAGAGCTAAAGTCTTCTCTTACGGGTACTTAACTGATCAATTGACGTCAATAACAAGCCAGACATTCCGATATCACCACTCGATCTGCAAGTGAGAGGCCTTACTGAATGAGAAATGACAAAAAACAAAACTTTATTTTTCCAGGCAGGTCAGTTAAGAACAAATTCTTATTTACAATGACGGCCTACACCGGCCAAACTCAGACGACACTGGGCCAATTGTGCGCCGCCCTATGGGACTCCCAATCACAGCCGGTTGTGATATAGTCTGGATTCAAACCAGGTTGTCTGTAGTGACACACTAAGATGCAGTGTCTTAGACCACTGCACCATTTGGGAGCCCTAGACAATAGCTTTTTCATTATGTTTTAGGAGAAAACGAAGAAGAGCAAAGTATGCTTTCAACCACTCCTGTAAGTGAAAACCTAAACTAGCCAGTCTCCCATGGAGCCATATAGAGATATCTCTAGCAGGCATGAAAGATGTCAACTCTCCCGCTCTCTCTTTTCACACTTAATCAATGGAGCTGATCTTTGCATATAGCCCCTTGCTGGGGGATTAAAGCGAAGTCTCAACACAGAGGGATTGTGAGGGAGGGAGGGAGCGTGAGGGAGGGAGGGAGGGAGAGTGGAGAAAAAGCCATCCAGATGGGGAGGAGAAGAGGAAGACCTCCCACTGTTATGATGCCACTGTTATTTCCATCTCTACTGCCTACTGTTCAAATACACAGAGAGAGACCTCACACTGTTACAGACAGAGGATGCACAGGTAATGGTTTGTTATCTGTAGCCTGCATCTTACAATGCTCTTCTGTTCTATTTAGGTGTGATGTGTGACATTAACCGAGGGCGAAGAAGAAGCAATGGATTCGATGTGTGACGTTAACCGAGGGAGAAGAAGAGACAAATGTAGTTAGGAAAGTTCAATCAGTAAGTCTGGTCTGAATGGATTGCCATTTCATTCATCTAGTAGACTCTATAATTCACATCGCTTGCTATCCTATCTCACTCACAGCAGGTATTTATAAGCTAGTGTCTATCACGTTACCTCATCAGTATAGCTGGTTGTTATACTATAGCGGTTATGTTACTGAGCATAGCAGATATGGTAATGATTATAACATTACCTCATCACCAAAACAGGAATTGGTGATGAGGTTTTCGGGCATGCATGTCGCTTATGCATGTCGCTTATGGCCAACATCCCCACACTCAAAATACCGTTGACTACGCGTACTAGCATAAGCCATATACAGTCTGTTGTCATACTTGACTTTAAACGATAACTCCAAAGTCTGCTCCGGTGAATCCAAAAACAAACACCAGTCGCCGAAACGACATAACCTGTTTCAGAGCCGGGTGTTTGCAACCCAACGGGACAATCTTAATTGAACTTGCAAACTTCCCAAACTGCAATAACTCACGCTCCGATAGCTCATTGGGAATAAACAATGGTACATTCAAAATCGTTACTCTTGTTGATGGAGAAATTAGAGGGTTTATGTGTTTATATCTTATATCTGGGTGACGATGGATCCAACATTTCAGTATTTTTGTTAACAGGACTTTTGTTAATACTACCATAGACAACGGGTTAGAGAAGTGAGATATGGATTGTTTACAGGCCTGACGGTGTGTTCTCTATGTGTTCGGAACTCGATACTGTGAAGCAGGCAGGCCGGTAGCAATTCACACTTCATTACCTTCTAAGCGTAACCATGACCCCTGAGTGCCTTTCCCTGGACCCTCTCCAAATATATATATATTTTTTTTTTTTCTGGATGAAGAGAGAGAGAGAGAGAGAGAGAGAGAGAGAGAGAGAGAGAGAGAGAGAGAGAGAGAGAGAGAGAGAGAGAGAGAGAGAATGATGGTGGTGGTCAGGGTATAATGTCCATGGGCCTGGAGGGATCACAGGAGGGAGAGGGAGATAAATAAAAAGAGAGCGGACAAAAAGAACAGTCAGGATTAAAAAAGAGACTCCTGAGACTCCTAGCCACACTGTTTCCTCTCTCCATTCAATGGTAGTGGAATGTTTGATTAGATGGAATTCAGTCTATATTGTTTTCCCTCCCCTCGTCTGCACTTTCTTTAAATGACAAATGAATCTGAAACAACGTTTGGACATGTCTCTATCAGAGTCATAGCTGGTTTCTTGGTATTGAAAACACATAACAACAAATACACAGAGACCCAAAATGTGTCTGAGGGTTTTTCTGCACCCACTGTCACCCATTAGCCTACAACAGCAGCTTGAGATACCATGCAGACATTTTGGGTCTCCTTGCAGGAATTATGGAAATATGTTCAAATGTCTGCAGACTGCCGTCCCTAACCCCCACTCCACTCCAGACACACTCCAATCCCCCAAATTGTCTGAGTTTGTTTAACTGCCTAATGAAAAATGCTGACAGCCACACGTGATGTGCATGCTGGGTAAAGGCCTGGTCTGCGTCCCAAATGGTACCCTATTCCCTTTATAGTACACTACGTTGCCCAGAGCCCTATGGACCCTTGTCAAAATAATGCACTATATAGGAAATAGGGTGCTATTTGGGACGCAGCCCAGGCTGCTACAGACACATACGGACAGCACATGAAATGTCCTTCTAACACTGCGTCCTGGAGAGGTGAACTAAACAACAGTCTAACCATATGTCTAATTTGCCAGTTCTATTCTGGGGTTGAAGTTTGATGTTTCAGGGTCTTTTCTTTTCCTGTGAATGTTTTAACATGGATGGCTGGATGGTTGTCAACGAGCGTGCCAAATGGAACACTATTTCCTATTTCCAACATAGGGCACTACTTTTGACCAGGGCCCTGGTGCACCATATAGTGAATAGGGTGCAATTTGGGACGTTCTCTCTGTGAATGAGAGCGGGGGACTTTGTCTCTTCACAGGCCCACTGGTCTCGCCCGGAGAGCTCCTTGAAAAGGCAGATAATTAAAGAGTGCTGGTGTGCAAATGACAAACTCCTAGTTATGACACACAGACAGGACAATACATTTTTAGTTTTTTGCTGAGAAGACCGGTATCGCTAGCTCAGCTGGCTTCTTGTAGGTTTAGCTTCTTTCAGTTGTCTCTGCTCTGGTCCTAAAGGATTATTTATTTGTAGGCCTGTAGTTTACTGTCATTCTTGGAGAGTGTGTCAGTGGTCTGGTGACTGACATTAGCACAACAAAGGTCAAAGGGTAATAAATGACCAACATATTAGTTGCGTTCCAGGCCAACTACATTACGGACTTGCAATGCATCAACCAACGGTTGTGCACCAAGACATCGCCTACACTGTCGGGAATCAGATTGGTATGTCATATTACGTTGTGAGAGCTGGCATGCGTCTGCAATGTAGTCAGCCTGGAACGCGACTGTTATGAGACCTCTGGATCTGGTTTTATATGGTGCTTCTGGACCATGGTGCTTCCAATACCAATGGTGTGGGATTTATTCCTTTATGCAGTACATCCCACATACTGAATGTAATATGATATAATTCTAATAGTTCTAAGGCTTCTGCATTATTAATTCTCTATCATCACGCTTCCTAGATCCTCATTAAGGACGTTACAGAAGAGTGATTGCAGTTAGAGGAGGTTGGCTTCCTTTACTTATCCCACCAGGTCACATAAAAATAATTCAGTACCATTATTGCTTTCTTCAACAGAGCTGGATTGTTGCAAATACTTCTGTAAACACAGTCTCGTTGTGGTCAGCCCTGACGTTCACCCACTGTGTGTTTCTGAAGCACGCTGTTAATTAAAATGTGGTCCGCCCACCAAAACCAGCTCGTTGGACCTTGATTGATGCAGGTGGCTTGCTTTATTGCCATGGAAATAAGTATTTATTTGTCCAGTAAATGCTTTATAAACAGTTGCCAAATACATGGCCTGGTCTTTCAGGTGTTCAGTGTATTCTAAACAGAACCTGTGCAAATGACAGGCCTTCTAAAATTAAATGATGTTGAACCGACGTGTAATAGACTTCTTACTAGTTTTGGGTGTCGGTACTCTTTATATTTAGGTATTGAATATACTATTCTATAAGAGTTGCCTGTACTCAAGCAGTAGAACATGTTAGGTGTCAGTACTCAGTACTGGTCCAATTCAAGCATTGGTTCCACGTCAAGCTAAATGCATGTGTGTCTTAAATCCTTGGCACTAGTTATAAGGAGTCAAGAATGGCAGGTAATGTAGTTCAGGAAGTGAAAATCTGGGAACAAGTGCAGCATTACATAAGGAGCTTACAGTGGTTTGACCGCGTTAGATTGTATAGCTAAATATAGCTAATAATAGTTTCACTATTTTAATTTACCATAACACTCAGAACTATGAGATGAGCCCTGACTAGTGCATGTAGACCAGAGTGTACTGTATGTACCACTGAGAAAACGCCTCTGACCACAAGAAAAACATCTGAGCACAAAAGTTTCCAGCAAAAGCAAAGGGGAAGAGATGCGAATGGAGGGCAGGAGTGATATCTCCTAGCCGGAGACAGAGAGAGTGCAATAGAGAGAGAGAAAGAGAGACAGACAGAGATTGATAGAGAGAGAGAGAGAGAGAGAGAGAGAGAGAGAGAGAGAGAGAGAGAGAGAGAGAGAGAGAGAGAGAGAGAGAGAGAGAGAGAAAGGGAGGGAG
Source organism: Thymallus thymallus (assembly GCA_023634145.1). NCBI lineage: Eukaryota > Metazoa > Chordata > Actinopteri > Salmoniformes > Salmonidae > Thymallus > Thymallus thymallus. The sequence goes on along the minus strand of CM042405.1, from coordinate 9,738,068 downwards.
CAGTGAGAGGCTAAAACTAATCCACTAATAAGGCAACAGCTGCAGCCTGGAACCAGTGCCTGATATTAATACCTAATCAAGAGTTAATTAAAGCATGGTGAGTTAGCATCTAATCCTTTGTGATGGGGATGTGATATGGAAGGGACTCACTGAGAGTGTCCTGAGCGGAACTAGGCCTAACTGTACAGTAGGTCTGTGGACTGGGGGAAGAGTGGGTAGCTCTAGCCACCTATGGGCTGGTGAATATAGTTATAATATAATAGAATATATAACATAGTAATAATATATGCCATTTAGCAAAAGCTGTTCTAAAACATTTTCTGTGTATATCTTTTTTTACCTATGGGTGGTCCCAGGAATTGAACCCACTGTCCTGGTGTTGCAAGAGCCATGCTCTACCAACTGACCTAATATATATTATTTTATATTATGTGAATATACTGTAGTTAGCATTGTATCTTAGGTAGTGCTAGCTAGCTCTGTGGGCTGGTGTATTGAGTTAGTATAGCTGCTTGTGTAGTGTTAGCTAGCACTGTAGGCTGCCGGAAGAGTTAGCATGATTCCTTGGGTAGTGCTAGCTAGCACTGTGGGCTGATGGTAGAGCTATCACAGCTCCTTGAGTAGCACTTTATAGCACTCATAATCTCCTGGGTTACGAAGTACCTGACCGGTAGGCCACAATTTGTGCGACTACAGAGCTGTGTGTCAGAACGGGCAGTGAGCAACACAGGGCCCCCCCAGGGAAAGGTCCTGTCCCTCTTCCTGTTCACCCTCTACACCTCGGACTTCAGATATAACTCTAAAACATGCCACCTACAGAAGTACTCGGATGACTTGTAGGGTGCATCAGGGGTGGGCAGGAGGAGGAGTACAGGAGCACAATCAATGACTTTGTGGTGTGGTGTGAGCAGAACCACCTTCAGCTCAACATCAGCAAAACAAAGGAGATGGTGGTGGACTTCAGGAGAACCAAGGCCCAACCGACTGCAGTCCCTATACAGGGGATGGATGTGGAAATGGTTGGGTCATTCAAGTTCCTGCGAGTCCATATGGACAACAGGCTGGAATGGGCTGGTAACTGTACTAAAAGGGCCAGAGCCGACTCTACTTTCTGAGGAGGCTCAGGTCCTTCAACGTGTGCAGTAAACTACTGCATACTTTCTACCAGTCTGTGGTGGTGTGCTGGGGCGCCAACATAAAGGCCGGTGATGCTTCTCAGGTAAATAACCTGATCAGGAAGGATAGCTCTGTTCTGGGGATTAGCCTTGACACTCTAGAGGTGGCGCAGAGACGGATCCTTGCCAAACTGCTGGCCATCATGGACATACAGTGGGGAGAACAAGTATTTGATACACTGACGATTTTGCAGGTTTTCCCACTTACAAAGCATGTAGAAGTCTGTAATTGTTATTATAGGTACTCTTCAACTGTGAGTGACGGAATCTAAAACAAAAATCCAGAAAATCACATTGTATGATTTTTAAGTAATTAATTTGCATTTTATTGCATGACATAAGTATTTGATACATCAGAAAAGCAGAACTTAAAATTTGGTACAGAAACCTTTGTTTGCAATTACAGAGATCATACGTTTCCTGTAGTTCTTGACCAGGTTTGCACACACTGCAGCAGGGATTTTGGCCCACTCCTCCATACAGACCTTCTCCAGATCCTTCAGGTTTCGGGGCTGTCGCTGGCCAATACGGACTTTCAGCTCCCTCCAAAGATTTTCTATTGGGTTCAGGTCTGGAGACTGGCTAGGCCACTCCAGGACCTTGAGATGCTTCTTACGGAGCCACTCCTTAGTTGCCCTGGCTGTGTGTTTCGGGTCGTTGTCATGCTGGAAGACCCAGCCACGACCCATCTTCAATGCTCTTACTGAGGGAAGGAGGTTGTTGGCCAAGATCTCACGATACATGGCCCCATCCATCCTCCCCTCAATACGGTGCAGTCGTCCTGTCCCCTTTGCAGAAAAGCATCCCCAAAGAATGATGTTTCCACCTCCATGCTTCACGGTTGGGATGGTGTTCTTGGGGTTGTACTCATCCTTCTTCTTCCTCCAAACACGGCGAGTGGAGTTTAGACCAAAAAGCTCTATTTTTGTCTCATCAGACCACATGACCTTCTCCCATTTCTCCTCTGGATCATCCAGATGGTCATTGGCAAACTTCAGACGGGCCTGGACATGCGCTGGCTTGAGCAGGGGGACCTTGCGTGCGCTGCAGGATTTTAATCCATGACGGCGTAGTGTGTTACTAATGGTTTTCTTTGAGACTGTGGTCCCAGCTCTCTCCAGGTCATTGACCAGATCCTGCCGTGTAGTTCTGGGCTGATCCCTCACCTTCCTCATGATCATTGATGCCCCACGAGGTGAGATCTTGCATGGTGCCCCAGACCGAGGGAGATTGACCGTCATCTTGAACTTCTTCCATTTTCTAATAATTGCGCCAACAGGTGTTGCCTTCTCACCAAGCTGCTTGCCTATTGTCCTGTAGCCCATCCCAGCCTTGTGCAGGTCTACAATTTTATCCCTGATGTCCTTACACAGCTCTCTGGTCTTGGTCATTGTGGAGAGGTTGGAGTCTGTTTGATTGAGTGTGTGGACAGGTGTCTTTTATACAGGTAACGAGTTCAAACAGGTGCAGTTAATACAGGTAATGAGTGGAGAACAGGAGGGCTTCTCAAAAAAAAACTAACAGGTCTGTGAGAGCCGGAATTCTTACTGGTTGGTAGGTGATCAAATACTTATGTCATTCAATAAAATGCAAATTAATTATTAAAAAATCATACAATGTGATTTTCTGGATTTTTTCACAGTTGAAGTGTACCAATGATAAAAATTACAGACCTCTACATGCTTTGTAAGTAGGAAAACCTGCAAAATCGTCAGTGTATCAAATACTTGTTCTCCCCACTGTATATTATATTGTAAGTAATTCTTGGACTGAACTTACGTAGTCATTCACTCAGGAAGGAATGTATATTAGCATCTTGTCAGTGTATCTTTTTTCATTGCTTTTAGTATATCGAATGTGCAATAGGTGCATTTATCTGCAATCAAACCCTGCACTAAGGACTGTATTTTAAGGGAATTACTATTATTATCCTAAATTATATCATACACACATTTAGCTATTTAAATATCTCTTCCTGTCATTTACCTGTACAGTTAATTTAACCATGCAAAATATTCACTTACCTGTTCATTTAACCAGAATGTATATTAAGTAAACTATTATTACCCTCACTCATATCATACGCTCATTTAGCTATTTAAATATTTCTCTGCCATCGACCTGTATAGTATAGTTAACCATGCAAATATTCCTTATTTATCTATATCAACTTGCAATATTTGTATATATTTTTTTCACCTAACACTGTAACAATGTACAGTATACAGCCATTCACACAAACTATACAATGTTTTTTTTATAGCTTTTTGCCCTCCAGACTTGCAATGTATGCAATGTATTTTTATACTTTTTCATACTGCAGCACTATGTATCGTTTATCTGTCTTTTGTGTATTTTCGTTCTGGCATTTTGCACCTGATCTGTGTTTTTTCGTAGCTGCTTGAAGAAATTTCCCCTTGGGGATCACTTAAGTATCTATCTATCTATCTACCTACCTACCTACCTACCTACCTACCTACCTACCTACCTACCTACCTACCTACCTACCTACCTACCTACCTACCTACCTACCTACCTACCTACCTACCTACCTACCTACCTACCTACCTACCTACCTACCTACCTACCTACCTACCTACCTACCTACCTACCTACATACCTTCCTACCTACCTACCTACCTACCTACCTACCTACCTACCTACCTACCTACCTACCTACCTACCTACCTACCTACCTACCTACCTACCTACCTACCTACCTACCTACCTACCTACCTACCTACCTACCTACCTACCTACCTACCTACCTACCTACCTACCTACCTACCTACCTACCTACCTACCTACCTACCTACCTACCTACCTACCTACCTACCTACCTACCTACCTACCTATCTATCTATCTATCTACCTATCTATACTGGCTAGCTCTGGGCTGAGCGAACATGGCTTCTTGGTTAGCACTATAGCTAGCCACAGTTCTGTGAAAAAGTATTTGCCACCTTTCTGATTTTCTTTATATTTCCATATTTTTTAAACTGAATGTTATCAGGTCTGGCATTTTGCACCTGATCTGTGTTTTTTCGTAGCTGCTTGAAGAAATTTCCCCTTGGGGATCACTTAAGTATCTATCTATCTATCTACCTACCTACCTACCTACCTACCTACCTACCTACCTACCTACCTACCTACCTACCTACCTACCTACCTACCTACCTACCTACCTACCTACCTACCTACCTACCTACCTACCTACCTACCTACCTACCTACCTACCTACCTACCTACCTACCTACCTACCTACCTACCTACCTACCTACATACCTTCCTACCTACCTACCTACCTACCTACCTACCTACCTACCTACCTACCTACCTACCTACCTACCTACCTACCTACCTACCTACCTACCTACCTACCTACCTACCTACCTACCTACCTACCTACCTACCTACCTACCTACCTACCTACCTACCTACCTACCTACCTACCTACCTACCTACCTACCTACCTACCTATCTATCTATCTATCTACCTATCTATACTGGCTAGCTCTGGGCTGAGCGAACATGGCTTCTTGGTTAGCACTATAGCTAGCCACAGTTCTGTGAAAAAGTATTTGCCACCTTTCTGATTTTCTTTATATTTCCATATTTTTTAAACTGAATGTTATCAGGTCTTCATACAAACCTAATATTAGATATTAGAGAAATGGAACATGTGTTTACAAATAACAATAAAAATTATATAATTATTCTATTTATTTAACTAACAAAGTTATACAACACCCAATTCCCCTGTGTGAAAAAGTAATTGCTCTCTTACATGCAATAACTGGTTTTGCCACCTTTAATTGGGGATCCTATTTAAGGTTCTTGCCTTCCCACCTGTGTGTGGGTTATTGTTTGTGCATTTACGTTGTTTATTGTTTTGGGAAACTAATAACGTTATGTCGAACTGCTACAGCTCTGCGCCTCGGGTCCTGACTGCCAACCATTACAGTTACAGCAGTTCTGCAAGGAAGATATGCAAAAGTGGAGAAAGTTAGAAAGGGGGCACTGTATGTGGGCTGGGGTAGGAGCTAGAATATGTAATAGTAGTCACAATATAATCATGTGGAACACATTTTTTATTCTACGCCAATTGATCTTGAATGTCAAACCCCTTTTCCATGTGAATTTGGAAAGTATTTACTTTGTCTACATTTTGTTACGTTACGGCCTTATTCTGAAATGGATTCATCAATCTACACACAATACACCATAATGACAAAGCAAAAACAGGTTATTATACATTTTTGCACATGAGGACAATAACCCTATAGCAGGAATGTGCCCGAACACTCATGGTGCTGCAGACATCTGAGATATGCCGCCGCTCTGCTGTCACCTCCATCTGAGATATGCCCCCGCTCTGCTGTCACCTCCATCTGAGATATGCCCCCGCTCTGCTGTCACCTCCATCTGAGATATGCCCCCGCTCTGCTGTCACCTCCACCTGAGATGAGCCCCCGCTCTGCTGTCACCTCCATCTGAGATGAACAACCACTCTGCTGTCACCTCCATCTGAGATGAGCAACCACTCTGCTGTCACCTCCATCTGAGATATGCCCCCGCTCTGCTGTCACCTCCATCTGAGATGAGCCCCCCGCTCTGTTGTCACCTCCATCTGAGATGAGCCCCCCGCTCTGCTGTCACCTCCATCTGAGATGAGCCCCCCGCTCTGCTGTCACCTCCATCTGAGATAAGCCCCCCGCTCTCCAATCACCTCCATCTGAGATGAGCCCCCCGCTCTGCAGTCACCTCCATCTGAGATGAACAACCACTCTGCTGTCACCTCCATCTGAGATGAGCCCCTGCTCTGCTGTCAACTCATTCTCCTGGAGAACAAAAAAGCACCTGGACGCTTTACAGTGAGGTGTGTGTGTGTGCGCATGTGTGTTTTTTCTCACAGTCTTCATCTTCAGGACCTTGTCCAGTCTCTCTCTCTCGGCACCATGACACACCCCTCACTATTGTCATTGATTGCACTAATTGCACTGTTAGTCTAATCAAGCATTCATGACATCAACCTGAAGAAGGCACATTGATGCTGAAATGCTGGTGATTTACTCAGTAAGTTACGGGGAGATTATACATAGAGTGTTCAACTCTCTTTATTATTTTTGTAGCTTATAGTTTATTCGCCGTTAGTCAGCACCTCTACATAAAATACGATTCTCTGGGTGTGCGCCAGCTCATGTTTTTTATTCAAGTATTATTGAGAGAAACAAGGAGAGCTTATTGTCCGCCCCGGCCTCCTTCCTTCATTAACACACAGACAGAGAGAGAGAGCGAGAGAGAGCGAGAGAGAGCGAGAGAGAGCGAGAGAGAGCGAGAGAGAGCGCGAGAAAGAGAGAGAGAGAGAGAGAGAGAGAGAGAGAGAGCTGTAATGAGCCTGTTGGCCAATAAAACAGGCATCATACATACCGTGTGTGTGTGTGTGTGTGTGTGTGTGTGTGTGTGTGTGTGTGTGTGTGTGTTTGTGTATAAATTTACATTCTAAAGAAGTAGAATTATAACTTTCAAACAGCTGAGCACCAGCCTTCCTAGCTTTAGGGAAGAAGAGAAAGGTGCAGAAGGGAAGAGAGAAAAAAGTTTATTTTCTAAACTAAGCTACCTGAACCTTGTCTGCTGAGTGGTTAAACAGAACCTTGTCTGCTGAGTGGTTAAACAGAACCTTGTCTGCTGAGTGGTTAAACATAACCTCGTCTGCTGAGTGGTAAAACAGCTGAGCTTTCACAATAATGAGAGAAACAAAAAGGAAAATATTATTCCTTGGGAGAGAGAAGGGGGGGAGAGGGGGAAGGACAGAGATAAGGGAGAGAGAGGGAGAAGGACAGAGAGAAGAGAGAGAAAGATTGAGACAGGGAAGTGTTCTTTACTGCTGGAGGGAGAGAGAGAGAAAGAGAGCAGGGGAAGAGAGAGACGGAGAGAGAGAGACAGAAAGAGAAAGATGTAGAGACTAAGGGGAAGAGAGAGAGGGTAGTGATCTTTACTGCCAGAGGGAGAGAGAGGGAGAGAGGGAGCAGGGGTCAGATAAGCTCAGCTGCAGAGGAATATAGAAGTGGGTTTAAGCAGGAGAGTAAACAGATGTATATTCTATGATGGCAGACGTTGGGAGCTGTCCAAAGGGCAAATGCTATTTTTCTTCCTCCATTTTTTCTGTCGCTGAAGGTTGAGATTAATTAACATGGAATGTATCTCTCTCTCTGACTCTCTCTCTCTCTGTCTCTCTCACTCTCTTGTTTTTAATATCTGCAATTTTAATTACAAACAGTATGGTACACAGGGCCGGACCGTGGCATAGGCGGAATAGACAAAAGATAGGTGCGCCGTCCATCCATAGGGGCGCCCAAATGAGTGAAGATTTGTATAGATTTTTTTATTTTGTATTTTATTCGAATACTATTTTAATACTATTAATTCGAAATACTACAAAGAAGCGAAAGCCCCCACAACAACATAACTACATAGCTTATTAGTCCATATTTTCTGTGTTGCCCGCAACGTCAGCCCTGCCCGGTGCATCAATCGCCTGACACTGAACGTGAAACATGATAAATTAGCATCAGTAGCCTACTTCAAAAGATGTCAAAAAGACCAAAGACCAAAGCCCTCTGGTGTCCAGGGAAGAAAAAGAAGAAGAGAAGAGGAGGAAAAACGGGATAAGGACAGAGGTAATGTGATGTGATGAATGAATAGTTTATCTAATTGCATAGTAGTTACCGTTGGAGCAGAGTTACTACTAGTAGGCTGGACAATAGAACAAGTCAAAATTCACCCAAGGCTGAAAAACAGCAAAAGAACGTTGGCTAAGCTGGAACACTAGAGCGAGCCCAGAGCAAATGAATGGAATCGAACGTTCGCAGAGGCTGTTTTGACTGGAGCATATGATTAGAATTCCATTTCGCCTAAATGGCACAAAAAAATATATACATTTTTATTTGACCACTACAATCTGTTAGTCGGACGAAACTAGAAAAAAACAACTTGTGTAGAAAGTAAACATCCGCACCTCGATGATGTCAACTGTGCTTATGTCTGCGTAATGAGAAAGTAGGGAAGAAATAAAAACTTCAGACTATTTCTGGTCTAGTGATCGATGACAACTGAGCTCACTGCCCAGACTTACATAATTACAAAGAGGAGATTATCTTGATTGAAATGGTTCCCAACTTTAACAAATCTAAATATACACATTGAGAGATATTTGGCGAAATAGACAGACATAGCTATATTTCCCTATAGGAAACAATGGGACGATCTTAGAGCTCCATGAGTAATTTTTTGTTGTTGTTTACATTTTAACTACAAACAACATGGACAGGTCTCATTGCCAACAATAGCGAAGCAGGCATTGTGACGTAGAACAATAAACTGGGAATAGAATGTTTGGAAGGCGAGTTGGTGCCACAGTGCTCAATAAAACTAATAGGAGCTGGCAGGGTGAAACATGCCCTAAAATAAGGCCTGTTTTTAAGTGATTACTTCAAAACTACTGCAAGAAGCTGGGAAATGTCATATTATGAAACTGGGCTCCACGGCGGATGCAATTAACTACTTTTCATCAGAAAAAAGCATTGTAAAAAATGTAATGTGTCCAGCCTACTACTAGCTAGTTTACTTTGGATGATACTAGTAACTTTCGCTAATTTAGCAGCAATCCGACTCCCAGACAAAAAACATAAAAGATCCCAGTGAGTGGCTAAAATATATGAATGGTTCTTTACGGGATATATTAGTGCAGGCTGGGCCACATCAGGATAAGGAGGGGAATTTACCAACTAAAATTTTCAGTGGCCCACTACAATAGGAGGATGGCGAACGGGGAGAGGGTGGAGACCATGGCTCAAACTCATCAAAAACGCCTGCGCTCTGCTATGAATCAAGAGAGACTCAATGGACTCGCAGCATATCAACTGAGCACGAGTTGTCGTACCTCTCTCTATCTCCATCTATCTCGCTGTCTCTCTCAGATGATTTGATTTCAGGACCATGGACAGCTACTGAAAGAAAACATTGCTGACAGCGGAGGAAAGAGGCCACTCTAGTTGCAGACAAAATAAATAAATGCTGAAACTGATGTTGGACAATCAAATTCGATATGTAAATAAATGAAATTCGTTAAGGCTGGGTCATCGACAAGACTTTTGTCAAAAGTAGTGCATGATATGCACTACTGGGGTACCATTTGGGACGCAGACCCTGCTGTAAGGGTTGAATAGGGGATCCGGCTGGTAAGGGAAGACTAAGGGGTACGTCCCAAATGGCACCGTACATAGAGAATAGTGTGCTTAGAGAATAGTGTGCACATAGAATAGGGACGCAGAAGAGAGAGAGAGAGAGAGAGAGAGAGAGAGAGAAAGAGAGAGAGAGAGAGAGAGAGAGAGAGAGAGAGAGAGAGAGAGAGAGAGAGAGAGAGAGAAATTACACAAGAGAGGGAGAGATTTTCCTTAAGGAAAATGTCCTTCTTAATATTCATTAACGATGCTATAGGGGTGAAATATAAATGTTTATTTGAATGACAGGTTAAGTGAGGATGCGATAACTTTAATTTCCTTTCCTATTTTGGAGATTTATGTAAAGAAATTAAATTCCACAAGCTCCCAGGCCTCAATAATAATTATACAGAGGTTGAGGGCAGACCTGTTTTCATGGTCACAATATTTAAAAGGAGTTGGTTATGCTTTGGAGAGAAAAGGGAAATCTCTTAATTTTTAATCAACACAAAGGACATTATTACTGAAGGACAAAAAGCAGATAGAAAAAGTTTCAGGGCATTTGAATTATATTATTTCATATAGTGGTTATTTCAGGACTAGCTACAATAAGCCTGCCAATAAGACTTTTCCTGAACAACAGGCCTGCATCTCAAATGGCTCCCTATGCATGACTTTATGTCACTTTAGATTAAAGCATTTGCTAAAGGGCATATATTATTATTATTATTATTATTATATTATTTCCTATATAGTGCAGTACTTTTCCCCAGGGCCCATATGGTTCTGGTCAGAAGTAGTGGACTATGTAGGGAATAGGGTGCCATTTGGGACTAAGGCCAGAACGTTCATGCTAAATGCATACGCTGGACATAATGCAAAATGCATAATGTCCTTGGAACTGCCAATTTTGAAATTGGTATGTTTGTTATGTTTGATTTGTTTAATGATACTGCATGTTTACAGGACTTCCCTTATACCTTCTTGTGTTACTGTAAGAAAAGACCCAGCTAATGAAAAGGAAAAACAACCACAGTCTCCATTCCAAAATTATGGGTGTTCATATGGAGTTGGTCCCCACTTTGCTGCTGTAACAGCCTCCACTATTCTGGAAAGGCTTTCCAATAGATGTTGAAACATTGCTGCAGGGACTTGCTTCCATTCAGTCACAAAAGTATTAGTGAGGTTTGGCACTGATGTTGGGCGATTAGGCCTGGCTCGCAGTCGGCGTTCCAATTCATCCAAAAGGTGTTCGATGGGGTTGAGGTCAGGGCTCTGTGCAGGCCAGTCAAGTTCTTCCACACTGATCGCGACAAACCATTTTTGTATGGAACTCGCTTTGTGCATCGGAGCATTGTCATGCTGAAACAAGAAAGGGTATTCCTCAAACTGTTGCCACAAAGTTGGAAGAACAGACTTGTCTAGAATGTCATTGTATGCTGTAGCATTAAGATTTCCCTTCACTGGAACTAAGGGGCCTAAGTCGAACCATGAAAAACAGCCCCAGACCTGTATTCCTTCTCCACCAAACAGCCCCAGACCTTTATTCCTTCTCCACCAAACAGCCCCAGACCTTTATTCCTTCTCCACCAAACCTTACAGTTGGTACTATGCATTCGGGCAGGCAGCATTCGTCCGTCGGACTGCAAGATGGCAAAGTGTGATTCATCACTCCAGAGAACGCGTTTCCACTGCTCCAGAGTCCAATGGTGGCGAGCTTTACAACACTCCAGCCGACCCTTGGCATTGATCTTAGGCTTGTGTGTCGCTGCTCGGCCATGGAAACCCATTTCATGAAGCTCCCGACTAACAGTTCTTGTGCTGACATTGCTTCCAGAGGCAGTTTGGAACTAGGTAGTGAGTGTACGCGCTTCAGAGCTTGGCGTTCCCATTCTTTAAGCTTGTGTGGCCTACCACTTCACGGCTGAGCCATTGTTGCTCCTACGTTTCCACTTCACAATAACAGCACTTTGACGAACTGACTTGTTGGAAAGGTGGCATCCTATGAAGGTGCCACGTTGAAAGTCACTGAGCTCTTCAGTAAGGCCATGCATCTGCCAATGTTTGTCTATGGAGATTGCATGGCTCTGTGCTCTATTTTATACACCTGTCAGCAACAGGTATGGCTGAAATAGCTGAATCCACTAATTTGAAGGGGTATCCACATACTTTTTAATAAATAGTGTATCATAGTGGCATCAGTAATGATTGTTAAATGGGCAGATTGAGTCTGACTCTGACCATGGGAACGCTTTATCCATTAGCATCTCCAGTGTGGGTTTCTGAAAACATTACACACTCTCTCACAGTGCATTTTCATATGTTACCAAAATTTGTTTTAAATTGAGTTATTTTTCTTGAGAAATGAATTCAGAGATTGTGTGTTGCCCGATTGTTCCTAAGATCCTTATCCTGTGTATAACATTTTCGAATTCTCCTGTGTTTTAGATGGGTCGGAATCCTTTAATGATGCAAGCTTTATGCAAGTTGAGGAACACAAAATGTAATTAGTGAAGCTCTGAAAGAGAGAAATGGAGGGAGAGAGAGTGATTGAGAGAGTGAGGATGTGAGAGAGAGAGAGAGAGAGAGAGAGAGAGAGAGCAATTACACAAGAGAGGGAGAGATTTTCCTTAAGGAAAATGTCCTTCTTAATATTCATTAACGACAATGATATAGGGGTGAAATATTCAGCAGATGATGTAGGCCACTCTCAGGGACTTTGTGTACCAGACACATAGTCTCTGGTATCAGAACTTTTGACAGAACACACCTTCTGTGACTCAATCACCAGAGATACTGATTCAGATTCTGTCACTGTCACGAGTTGGTGGAAAGAGAGACCAAGGCGCGGCACAATCATAGTTAGACATTTATTTACTTTCACAAATTCAAAAATGACGAACTAACAAACCAAAACACGGTATAGCAAAACGTAACACACTTACTTAAACAGTGACCTGATGATAATGACCCACAACTAGGATGTGGGACCTACAAACATATGTAGGATCCCTAATTAGAGACAATGCACAGCAGCTGCCTCTAATTAGGGATCCAACACAAACCCCCCACATAGAAAATAAATTATAGATCTGTCAGACTCTGACCATAGTTATATAGAGAAGCAATAGGCTATAGGCTATGGCCAGAGCCTGACAGTACCCCCCCCAAAGGCGCGAACTCCCGAACGCCAACCAAACGGCTCCGCCCATGAAGCGGGGCAAATAACCGGGCCTGGACTGGGCACCGGTGGGGTAGACGGCTCCGGCCATGGAACGGGGCCAATAACCGGGCCTGGACTGGGCACTGGTGGGACAAATGGCTCCGCCCATGGAGCAGGGCAAATAACCGGGCCTGGACTGGGCACCGGTGGGGTAGACGGCTCTGGCCATGGAACGGGGCCAATAACCGGGCCCGGACTGGTCCCCGGTGGAGCGGACTGCTCAGCCACTGGAGCGGAGCAGACGGCCGGACCCGGACTGGGCACCGGTAGAGCGGACTGCTCTGGCTCCGGAGCTGAGCAGACAGCCGGACCCGGACTGGGCACCGGTGGAGCGGACTGCTCTGGCACTGGAGCGGAGCAGACGGCTGGACCCAGACTGGGGATGCTCACTTTGGGCCCCACTAACTCCAGCTCCTTCCTCTGACTCACACACTCCTCCCAACCTCGCCTGAACCACTCCCTTAACTCCCTCCATTCTCCCCCATTGCATTCCCCCACGCTCACCTCCTCACGGCACTTCGCTCCCCCCTTATACTCCGGCCTCTGCGCCTCGCTCATTGAGAGTGGTACTGGCGCTTCGACCTCGCCACCAGACCACCCCCATAGACCCCCCAAAAAATTTTCTTGGGGTTGCCTTCGGGCTTCTCTCTCCTCCGCATTGAGCCGCTTGTTCTCGAACTGGTGGGTCATTCTGTCACGAGTTGGTGGAAAGAGAGACCAAGGCGCGGCGCAATCATAGTTCGACATTTATTTACATTCACAAATTCAAAAATGACGAACTAACAAACTAAAACACGGTATAGCAAAACGTAACACAGTCACTGACTCTGGTTGCGTCCCAATAATGTCTCTTTTCTCCCTTGTTTACACCAATCCAATGCTTTTAAATTTGTAGGCAGTACTGAACAAGTGCATACTTCAGGAAGATAGATAGATTATTTGGACGCAACCTGTAATATGTGAAACGGCCCTGTTTTATTCTCTAACGTTCTCTAGAGTATGTTCTTGGGAGGACGAGAGTGTGGAGAACATTTGAGAAGCACTCACACTCCCCCTACTGTATTACCTCACGCTGCACCTCCCCATTCACTGAACTTTCTTCCAGCCAGGACAATGGCAACAATGGAGACCAAACAAGATATACACAAAGCAAACGTTTTACTTCATTATTATCAGCTAGATATATGTGAATAGTTGTAATCTATCTAGCCAGCTAGCTAATTAAATAGGAAAAAATGACCTAAAACTAATGTTATCCAAGGTACAATAGATATCAATTCTTTGTGGGTAACTAGCTTACAATTCTTTGCCGCTAGCTAGCTAGCCAGTTATTGATAACAGGCAACATCCGCACTGAGTTAAAGGGTAGAGCTGCCTCTATGCCCTCCTACGAACCATCAAACAGGCAAAGTGTCAATACAGGACTAAGATTGAATCTTAGGGCTTGCTAACTATTACAAAGGAAAGCACAGCCGCAAGATAACCAGCGACACTAGCCTACCAGACGAGCTAAATTACTTCTGTGCGTGCTTCGAGGCAAGCAACACTGAAGCATGCATGAAAGCATCAGCTGTTTTGGACGACTGTGTGATCACACTCTCCGTAATCGATGTGAGTAAGACCTTTAAACAAGTCAACATTCACAAGGCCAGACGTATTTACAGGACTTGTACTCCGAGCATGCGCAGACCAAATGGCAAGTGTCTTCACTGACATTTTCAACCTTTCCCTGACTGAGTCTGTACTACAAACATGTTTCAAGCAGACCGCCATAGTATCTGTGTCTAAGAACACTAAGGTAACCTGCAGTCTCTATGGGGGTGCCAGAGGGTTCAATTCTTGGGCTGACTCTATTCTCTATATACAGCGGGTGAAATAAGTATTGAACACGTCACCATTTTTCTCAGTAAATATATTTCCAAAGGTGCTATTGACATGAAAGTTTCACCAGATGTTGGTAACAACCCAAGTAATCCATACATACAAAGAAACCAAAACAAATAAGTTCAGAAATTAAGTTATGTGTAATAATGTGAAATGACACAGGGAAAAAGTATTGAACACATGAAGAAAGGGAGGTTCAAAAAGGCATGGAAAGCCAAGACAACAGCTGAAAACTATCAGTAATTAAAAAGCAATCCAGCCCCCTGTCAGTGCAAATTAATATCAGCTTGTTCAGTCCCAACTGATGGCCTACAAAAAGGTCTCATTGCCAAGGTGTCACACAAGACACATCTCATGATGGGTAAAAGCAAAGAGCTGTCTCAAGACATTCGCAACCTAATTGTTGCAAAACATAATGATGGCATTGGTTATAGGCACATTTCTAAGCTTCTGAATGTTCCAGTGAGCACTGTTGGGGCCATAATACGGAAGTGGAAAGACAATCATTTCACCATAAATTTGCCTCGACCAGGTGCTCCTCGTAAATTTGCCCATTCATCCTTCTTTCAATTATGTGAAGTTTGCCAGTACCATTTGCTGAAAAGCAGCCCCACACCATGATGTTCCCACCTCCAAACTTCACTGTTGGTATGGTGTTTTTAGGGTGATGTGCAGTGCCATTTCTCCTCCAAACATGGTGTGTATTATGACATCCAAACAGTTCAATTTTGCTCTCATCTGACCACTCTATATTCTCCCAGTATTTCACTGGCTTTTCCAAATGTTGTGCAGCAAACTTTAAACGAGCTTCAACATGCTTTTTTTTCAGCAATGGAGTCTTGCGTGGTGAGCGTGCATACAGGCCATGGCGGTGGAGTGCATTACTTAATGTTTTCTTTGAGACAACAGTACCTGCTAATTGCAGGTCTTTTTGAAGCTCTCCACAATTGGTCCTTGGCTCTTGGACAACTCTTCTGATTATTCTTTTCACTCCTCTGTCAGAAATCTTGCGAGGAGCACCTGGTCGAGGCAAATTTATGGTGAAATTATTGTCTTTCCACTTTCGTATTATGGCCCCAACAGTGCTCACTGGAACATTCAGAAGCTTAGAAATGCGCCTATAACCAATGCCATCATTATGTTTTGCAACAATTAGGTTGCGAATGTCTTGAGACAGCTCTTTGCTTTTACCCATCATGAGATGTGTCTTGTGTGACACCTTGGCAATGAGACCTTTTTGTAGGCCATCAGTTGGGACTGAACCAGCTGATATTAATTTGCACTGACAGGGGGATGGATTGCTTTTTAATTACTGATAGTTTTCAGCTGTTGTCTTGGCTTTCCATGCCTTTTTGAACCTCCCTTTCTTCAAGTGTTCAATACTTTTTCCCTGTGTCATTTCACATTATTACACATAACTTAATTTCTGAACTTATTTGCTTTGGTTTCTTTGTATGTATGGATTACTTGGGTTGTTACCAACATCTGGTGAAACGTTCATGTCAATAGCACCTTTGGAAATATATTTACTGAGAAAAATGGTGACGTGTTCAATACTTATTTCACCCGCTGTATATCAATGATGTCGCTCTCGCTGCTGGTGACTACCTGATCCATCTCTACGCAGACGACACAATTCTGTATACATCTGGCCCCTCTTTGGACACTGTTAACAAACCTCCAAACAAGCTTCAGTGCCATACAACACTCCTGCCGTGGCCTCCAACTGCTCTTGAATGCTAGTAAAACTAACTGCATGCTTTTCAATCGAACGCTGCCCGCACCTGCCCACCGGACTATCATCACTACTCACGACGGGTCTGACTTAGAATACATGGACACCTACAAATACCTAGGTGTCTGGTTAGACTGTAAACTCTCCTTCCAGACTCATATTAAGCATCTCCAATCCAAAATTTAATCTAGAATCGGCTTCCTATTTCGCAACAAAGCCTCCTTCACTCATGCTGCCAAATATGCCCTTGTAAAACTGACTATCCTACCGATCCTTGACTTCAGCAATGTCATTAACAAATTAGCCTCCAACACTCTACTAGGCAAATTGGATGTAGTCTATCACAGTGCCATCCGTTTTGTTACCAAAGCCCCATATACTACCCACCACTGCGACCTGTACGCTCTCGTTGGCTGGCCCTCACTACATATTCAACGCCAAACCCACTGGCTCCAGCTCATCTATAAGTCTTTACTAGGTAAATCCCCGCCTTATTTCAGCTCGCTGGTTACCATAGCAACACCCACCCGTAGCATGCGCACAAGCAGGTATATTTCACTGGTCATCCCCAAAGCCAACACCTCCTTTGGCCGCCATTCCTTCCAGTTCTCTGCTTCCAATGACTGGAACGAATTGCAAAAATCATTGAAGCTGGAGACTAGTATCTCCCTCAATAACTTTAAGCATCAGCTGTCAGAGCAGCTTTCCGATCACCTGTATACAGCCCATCTGTAAACAGCCCACCCTACTACTGCATCCCCATATTATTATTTTTGTTCATTTGCACCCCAGTATCTTCTATTTGCACATACATCATCATCTGCACATCTATCAGTCCAGTGTTAATGTTCATTTGTAATTATTTCACCACTATGGCCTCTTTATTGTCTTACTGTCCTAATCTTACTACATTTGCACACACTGTATATAGATGTTCTATTGTGTTATTGACTGTATGTTTGTTTATCCCATGTGTAACTCTGTGTTGTTGTTTTTGTCGCACTGCTTTTGCTTTGTCTTGGTCAGGTCGCAGTTGTAAATGAGAACTTGTTCTCAACTGGCCTACCTGGTTAAATAAAGGTACAAAATTAAAATAAATAAAAATAGTACCGACCCGTAGCACTCACGTCTGTAGCCATAAAGTGTTTGAAAGGCTGGTCATGGCTCACATCAACACCATTATCCCAGAAACCCTAGACCCACTCCAATTTTCATACTACCGTAACAGATCCACAGATGATGCAATCTCTATTGCAATCCACACTGCCCTTTCCCACCTGGATAAAAGGAACACCTACGTGAGAATGCTATTCATTGACTACAGCTCAGCATTCAACACCATTGTGCCCTGAAAGCTCATCACTAAGCTAAGGACCTTGGGACTAAATACCTCCCTCTGCAACTGGATCCTAGACTTCCTGACTGGCTGTCCCCAGGTGGTGAAGGTAGGTAACAACACATCTGCCACACTGATCATCAACACAGGGGGCCACTCAGGGGTGCGTACTCAGACCCCTCCTGTACTCCCTGTTCACCCAAGACTGCATGGCCAGGCACGACTCCTACACCATCATTAAGTTTGCCGACAACACAACAGTGGTAGGCCTGCTCACCGACAACAATGAGACAGCCTATAGGGAGGAGGTCAGAGACCTGGCAGTGTGGTACCAGGATAAAAACCTCTCCCTCAACATGATCAAGACAAAGGAGATGATTGTGGACTACAGGAAAGGAGGACAGAGCACGCCCCGTTCTCATCTAAGGGGCTGTAGTGTAGCAGGTTGAGAGCTTCAAGTTCCTTGGTATCCACATCACCAAAGAAACTATCATGTTCCAAACACACCAAGACAGTTGTGACGAGGGCACGACAAAGCTTATTCTACCTCAGGAGACTGAAAAGATTTGGCATGGATCCTCAGATCCTCAAAAGGTTCTACAGCTGCACCATCGAGAGCAGTATATCACTGGGGCCAAGCTTCCTGCCATCCAGGACCTCTTTACCAGGCGGTGTCAGAGGACGGCCCTAAAAATTGTCATAGACTCCAGCCACCCTAGTCATGGAGCGATCTCTCTGCTACCGCACGGCAAAGTTACTGAGGCGCCAAGTCTACATCCAAAAAGGCTTCTTAACAGCTTCTAACCCCAAACCATAAGACTCCTGATGAGCTAATCAAATGACTACCCAACACCCCTGTCAACAGTGTGTGGTCCATGGCCCTGTCAACAGTGTGTGGTCCATGGCCCTGTCAACAGTGTGTGGTCCATGGCCCTCTCAACAGTGTGTGGTCCATGGCCCTCTCAACAGTGTGTGGTCCATGGCCTTCTCAACAGTGTGTGGTCCATGGCCTTCTCAACAGTGTGTAGTCCATGGCCCTGTCAACAGTGTGTGGTTCATGGCCCTGTCAACAGTGTGTGGTTCATGGCCCTGTCAACAGTGTGTGGTTCATGGCCCTGTCAACAGTGTGTGGTTCATGGCCCTGTCAACAGTGTGTGGTTCATGTCCCTGTCAACAGTGTGTGGTTCATGGCCCTGTCAACAGTGTGTGGTTCATGTCCCTGTCAACAGTGTGTGGTTCATGGCCCTGTCAACAGTGTGTGGTTCATGTCCCTGTCAACAGTGTGTGGTTCATGGCCCTGTCAACAGTGTGTGGTTCATGTTCCTGTCAACAGTGTGTGGTTCATGTTCCATTATACCTACTTTATCCTTTCTCTATCCAGTTCCTTTTTCTATTTTACTTTGAAAGATACATTTTTCTTTCTAAAGAGAGAGGGACCTTGTCCTTGGAAAATAAAGAGCATATTTTAATTAATTTGTTGAAAAACAGAGGTAATGAACTACGGCAGCAGCATGGCCATGATGGCACCTTATTCCCTATATAGGGCACTACTTTTTACCAGGGCCACTTTGGACTATGGTCAAAAGTAATGCTCTATGTAGTGAAAAGGATGCTATTTGGGATGCTGAATATCCATTCTGCCAGGCAGGCTGTGATGTGAAGTCTCTGTAACACAATGGAGAGATGTAGAGATAGAAGGAATGTAGCGAGAGAGCGGCAGAAGAAAGAAGAGAGAGATAGAGAGAGTAGCGGTGGAAAAGAGAAGAGAGAGATAGAGAGAGTAGCGGTGGAAAAGGAAAGAGAGAGATAGAGAAAGTAGTGGTAGAAAAGAGAGGACAGAGTTAAAGAGAGTAGTGCATCAACCGATTATCTGACCTGTCAAAGACTACCAGGAGACTACTGCTATTCTCTGCAGTGACATTGACATGGTTTTTGGCCACGGCTGTAGTCTTGCCTTTGGGCCACAAACCACAATGATAAGCTTATGAAGAGATCACTATAACCTCTGGTTGTACAATGACCACAGGTGGTCAGATTAGCCGACGACCGACCCGACAACCTTAACCTCAACCTCAGCTGACTGGTCTCTACAGCTGGGATTAGTGTCAAGGCTAATCCCCAGAACAGAGCTAATCCTGATCAGATTATTTACCCTTTATGTTGGCTCCCCAGCACACCACTGCAAAAAAGATGGCACTGGCCACCACATACTTGTAGAAAGTATGCAGTAGTTTATTGCACACGTTGAAGGACCTGAGCCTCCTCAGAAAGTAGAGTCGGCTCTGGCCGGCTCTGGCCGGTAGAGCCGGCTCTGGCCCTTTTAGTACAGAGCCCCGGTGTTACCAGCCCATTCCAGCCTGTTGTCCTTATGGACTCCCAGGATCTTGTATGACCCAACCATTTCCACATCCATCCCCTGTATAGGGACTGCAGTCAGTTGGGCCTTGGTTCTCCTGAAGTCCACCAAAAAATATAATGCAGATATTTACTATCCCTTTGAGCATAGTGAAGTTATTAATTACACTCTCAATGGTGTATTAATGCACCCAGTCACTACAACGATACAGACTTCCGTCCTAACTCAGTTGCCGGAGACGAAGGACACCACTCAGGAAGTTCACTATTGTAGTTACTCCACAATATTAACTTAAATGTCAGAGTGAAAAGAAGGAAGCCTGTACAGAATGAAACTATTCCAAAACATGCCTCCGGCTTGCAATAAGGCACTACAGTAAAACTGCAAAATATTTACTTCATGTCCTGATACATCACTGAATACCACTCTTCATATGTTCAAGCATGGTGGTGGCTGCATCATGTTATGGATAAGCTTGTCATCAACAAGGACTAGTGATTTTATATATATATTTTAAATAAAAAAAACGTCAATGAGCTAAGCACAGGCAATGATTCAGTCTGCTTTCCAACAGACACTGGGAGACATATTCACTTTTCAGCAGGACAATTTCCTAAAACACAAGGCCAAATATACACTGGAGTTGCTTACCAAGAAAACCTTGAATGTTCCCTAGTAGCCTAATACATTTTTTTAATTCAATCGGCTTAAAAATCTATTGCAATCTAGCAATGATCAACAACCAGCTTGACACAGCTTGAATAATTGTTTTAAATAATAATGTCAAAATATTGTACAATCCAGGTGTGCAACGTACCCATAAACTCACAGCTGTAATCGCTGCCAAATGTTATTTTAACATGTATTGACTCAAAGGGTTGAATACTTATGTAATCAAGACATATTTGTGCTTGATTTTTTTTTTTTTTTTTTTAACAAATGTTCGATTTTTTTCTTCCACTGACATTACAGAGTATTTAGTGTAAATCGTTGACAAAGAAAATACAGTTAAATCCATTTTTATCCCACCTTCTAGCACAACAAAATGTGGAAAAAGTCAAGGGGTGTGAATACTTTCTAAAGGCACTGTAGCTGATCACCAGTATTAGATCACCAGAGAAACATCTCACCTCTGCACAGCTACATTTCCTGTTCATGAAGAGGTGTGACCTTTAAAAACACCAGGCCTGCTCTCTTTATTAGTAACACACAGCATGTTATCTCTCCCTGGTTCACATGTGGTCTGGGGCTTTTTATAGAGCCCCTCTTTTTTTATTTATTTTTTTACTTTAAATAACTGACATTCGGAAACTTGGCACCGCAAAGGCCCCATGCTGTAACCAGTTGCTCAGATATAGATTCCCACCCAATCCACACCTACTCCCCCATCCAAAGCTGCAACCATCGTCACACCTGCTAATACCACAAAGAGGACGTTAATCAACAGCATTACTGATATCCATCATGCTGAATTGTACACTCAACGCAACCAAGCGCAGACAAAGAAGCTCACAATATGAACAAACACACATACACACACACACACACACACACACACACACACACACACACACACACACACACACACACACACACACACACACACACACACACACACACACACACACACACACACAGAGCAGAAAGCAGAGTAGAGAGTAGAGAGCAGAGTAGAGAGCAGAGTAGAGAGCAGAGAGCAGAGTAGAGAGCAGAGTAGAGAGCAGAGTAGAGAGTAGAGTAGAGAGCAGAGTAGAGAGCAGAGTAGAGAGCAGAGAGCAAAGTAGAGAACAGAGTAGAGAACAGAGTAGAGAACAGAGTAGAGAGCAGAGTAGAGAGCAGAGTAGAGAGTAGAGTAGAGAGCAGAGTAGAGAGCAGAGTAGAGAGCAGAGTAGAGAACAGAGTAGAGAGCACAGTAGAGAGCAGAATAGAGATTAGAGAGCAGAGTAGAGAACAGAGTAGAGAGCAGAGTAGAGAACAGAGTAGAGAACAGAGTAGAGAACAGAGTAGAGAGCAGAGTAGAGAACAGAGTAGAGAGCAGAGTAGAGAGCAGAGTAGAGAACAGAGTAGAGAACAGAGTAGAGAGTAGAGAGCAGAGTAGAGAGCAGAGTAGAGATCAGAGTAGAAAGTAGAGAGCAGAGTAGAGAACAGAGTAGAGAGTAGAGAGCAGAGTAGAGAACAGAGTAGAGTGCAGAGTAGAGAGCAGAGTAGAGAACAGAGTAGAGAACAGAGTAGAGAGTAGAGAACAGAGTAGAGAGCAGAGTAGAGAGCAGAGTAGAGAGTAGAGCAGAGAGTAGAATAGAGAGTAAAGAGCAGAGTATAGAACAGAACAGAGTAGAGAGCAGAGTAGAGAGTAGAGAGCAGAATGGAGACCAGAATAGAGACCAGAGTAGAGAGCGGAGAGCAGAGTAGAGAGCAGAGTAGAGAACAGAGTAGAGAGCAGAGTAGAGAGCAGAGTAGAGAGCAGAGTAGAGAGCAGAATAGAGATTAGAGAGCAGAGTAGAGAGCAGAGTAGAGAGCAGAGTAGAGAGTAGAGCAGAGTAGAGAGCAGAGTAGAGAGCAGAGTAGAGAGCAGAGTAGAGAGCAGAGTAGAGAACAGAGTAGAGAGCAGAGTAGAGAACAGAGTAGAGAGCAGAGTAGAGAACAGAGTAGAGAGCAGAGTAGAGAGTGGAGAGCAGAATAGAGAGCAGAGTAGAGAGCAGAGTAGAGAGTAGAGAAGAGAGCAGAGTAGAGAACAGAGTAGAGAGTAGAGAGCAGAGTAGAGAGCAGAGTACAGAGCAGAGTAGAGAACAGAGTAGATAACAGAGAAGAGAGCAGAGAGCAGAGTAGAGAACAGAGTAGAGAGCAGAGTAGAGAGCAGAGTAGGGAGTGGAGAGCAGAATAGAGAGCAGAGTAGAGAGTAGAGTAGAGAGCAGAGTAGAGCACAGAGTAGAGAGTAGAGAGCAGAATAGAGAGCAGAGTAGAGAGCAGAGTAGAGAGTAGAGAAGAGAGCAGAGTAGAGAACAGAGTAGAGAGTAGAGAGCAGAGTAGAGAGCAGAGTACAGAGCAGAGTAGAGAACAGAGTAGAGAGCAGAGTAGAGAGCAGAGTAGGGAGTGGAGAGCAGAATAGAGAGCAGAGTAGAGAGTAGAGTAGAGAGCAGAGTAGAGCACAGAGTAGAGAGTAGAGAGCAGAGTAGAGAGCAGAGTAGAGAGCAGAGTAGAGAACAGAGTAGAGAGCAGAGTAGAGAACAGAGTAGAGAGCAGAGTAGAGAGCAGAGTAGAGAGCAGAGTAGAGAGCAGAGTAGAGAACAGAGTAGAGAGTAGAGAGCAGATCAGAGAGGAGAGTAGAGACTTACTTTATTGATCACCGAGCGAAAAAACACAGGGCAGGTTCAAAATGCCAGAACGAAAATACACAAAAGACAGATACACGATACATGATACATAGAGCGGCAGTATGGAAAAGTATAAAAATACAAGAAGCCTGGAGTGCAAAAGGCTATAAAAAAGACATTGCATAGTATGGGTGGATGGCTGAATATGTACACTATACATTGTTACAGAGTGTATAGTGTACATATATATTGCAAGTTGATATAGATAAATAAGGGGTATTTGCATGGTTAACTATACTATACAGGTCGATGGCAGAGAAATTCTTAAATAGCTAAATGTGCGTATGATATAAGTGAGGGTAATAATAGTTTACTTAATATACATTCTGGTTAAATGAACAGGTAAGTTAATATTTGCATGGTTAAAATAACTGTACAGTCAAATGTACAGGTAAGTGAATATTTGCATGGTTGCATTAACTGTACAGGTAAATGACAGGAAGAGATACTTACATAGCTAAATGTGTGTATGATATAATTTAGGGTAATAATAGTAATTCCCTTAAAATACAGTCCTTCGTGCAGGGTTTAATTACAGATAAATGCACGTATTGCACATTCAATATACTAAAAGCAATGAAAAAAGATACAACTGACAATAATATGCATTCCTGAGTGAATGACTACGTAAGTTCGGTCCAAGATTTACTTACAATATTGCATGTGATATGATATAACAACTGTACATGAATATGTATATACAGACCTGAATTAATAAATAAGTCCTGAGTGAATGAGTGATTACAGACCAGAGTTACTCACGGATGGATGCATAATTGTTAAACTAGGTCCTAACACCCCAACAGTTCCAGGTCTATGTTGCCGACGGCACGGCACCCCAGTGAGGCATTAAATAGTCTAATAGCCGCCGGAAGGAAGGACCTCCTGTAGCGCTCTCTGGCACACCGTGGTGGGATCAGTCTGTGACTGAAGGTGCTCCTCTGCGTCATAACCGCAGACTGGTAGAAGGTATGCAGTAGTTTACTGCACACGTTGAAGGACCTGAGCCTCTTCAGAAAGTAGAGTCGGCTCTGGCCCTTTTTGTACAGAGCCCCGGTGTTACCAGCCCATTCAGGCCTGTTGTCCATATGGACTCCCAGGAACTTGTATGACCCAACCATTTCCACATCCATCCCCTGTATAGGGACTGCAGTCGGTTGGGCCTTGCTTCTCCTGAAGTCCAACACCATCTCATTTGTTTTGCTGAAGTCCACCACAACACAAAGTCATTGATTGTGCTCCTGTACTCCTCCTCCTGCCCACCCCTGATGCACCCTACAATTGCGGAGTCATCCGAGAACTTCTGTAGGTGGCATGTTTTAGAGTTATATCTGAAGTCCGAGATGTAGAGGGTGAACAGGAGGGGGACAGGACCGTTCCCTGGGGGGCCCCTGTGTTGCTCACTGCCCGTTCTGACACACAGCTCTGTAGCCTCACAAATTGTGTCCTTCCGGTCAGGTAGTCCGTGACCCAGGAGACTAAGTGTGCTTCCCCTTTCATCCTCTTCAGAGAGAGCAGAGTAGATTAGAGAGCTGAGTAGAGTAGAGAGCAGAGAGTAGAGATTAGAGAGTAGAGAGCAGAATAGAGAGTAGAGAGTAGAGAGTAGAGAGTAGAGAGTAGAGAGTAGAGAGCAGAGAGTAGAGAGTAGAGAGTAGAGAGTAGAGAGTAGAGAGTAGAGAGTAGAGAGCAGAGAGTAGAGAGTAGAGAGTAGAGAGTAGAGCGCAGAGAGTAGAGAGTAGAGAGTAGAGAGCAGAGAGCAGAGAGTAGAGAGTAGAGAGCAGAATAGAGAGTAGAAGGCAGAGAGCAGAGTAGAGCAGACCAGCCATCTGTAAGACAGAGACTCTAGCAGACAGCAGCCATTAAATAATTCACTGTTACAGGGCCTGGTTTTCTGTTCTGTTGTGGGGCAACAGAGACTCACCCCGGCCTACACACACGTTTTTATCCCTGTGTGTGTGCGTCTGTCTTAATTTTAACAGTTTTTCTTTTTTCTGCCCTTGTCCACAAAAAACACAATCAGTTGTGACTTATTCATGCGTCCCAAATGAGGATGAAGAACTTATTTTTATATGCCAGTGTCAAATTGAGTCAAATTAAGACACCAACTTGTAAAGGCGTGTAATGGAAGTTGCATCAAGGCCCTGTTCCAAAGTGCCCTGCTCTTAAATATTCATATGTAGCTTAAGGACACATTCAAGGTAGCCCAGCCTAGGTTTAAATGACACGAGATGGATACTCTTTGTGCGGGCGATTTTGAAGCATCACACACCAATTGATAGAAGTCCGTGAGAATGAAGGATGATCTCTGTACTGCTGGAGGGGACTCTTAAGGAGCTCTGCTCTCTCTCTTTCGCTTGCTCTCTCGCTCTCTCTCGCTCTCATTTTAAGGGACTTTATTGGCATGGGAAACATATGTTTACATTACCAAAGCAAATGACAATAACAAGTGAACAGTAAATATTACACTCACAAGTTCCAAAATAGTAGAGACATTTCAAATGTCATATTATGTCTATATACAGTGTTGTAACGATGTGCAAATTGTACAAAAGGGAAAATAAATAAACATAAATATGGGTTGTATTTACATTGGTGTTTGTTCTTCACTGGTTGCCCTTTTCTTGTGGCAACAGGTCACAAATATTGTTCTGATGGCACAATGTAGTATTTCACCCTGTAGATATGTGAGTTTATCAAAATTGGGTTTGTTTTTTAATTCTTTGTGGATCTGTGTAATCTGAGGGAATTATATGTCTCTAATATGGTCATACAATTGGCAGGAGGTTAGGAAGTGCAGTTCAGTTTCCACCTCATTTTGTGGGCAGTGTCCACATAGCCTGTCTTCTCATGAGAGCCAGGTCTGCTTACAGTGGCCTTTCTCAATAGCAAGGCTATGCTCACTGAGTCTGTACATAGTCAAAGCAGGTATTCTGCCACTGTGTACTCTCTGTTTAGGGCCAAATAGCATTCTAGTTTGCTCTGTTTTTTTTAATTCTTTCCAATGTGTCAAGTAATTTATCTGATGATTTGGTTGGGTCAAATTGTGTTGTTGTCCTGGGGCTCTGTGGGGTCTGTTTGTATTTGTGAACAGAGCCCCAGGACCAGGATATTCTCTCTGTAGGTGATGGCTTTGTTATGGAAGGTTTGGGAATCGCTTACTTTTAGGTGGTTGTAGAATTTAACGGCCCTTTTCTGGGTTTTGATAATTAGTGGGTATCGGAGTCTCAATTTGGTGTTTGTCCCATTTTGTGAATTCTTGGTTGGTGAGCAGACCCCAGACTTCACAACCATAAATGGCAATGTGTTCTATAACTGATTGAAGTATTTTTAGCCAGATCCTAATTGGAATGGTGAATTTTATGTTCCTTTTGATGGCATAGAAGGCCCTTCTTGCCTTGTCTCTCAGATCATTCACAGCTTTGTTGAAGTTACCTGTGGCGCTGATGTTTAGGCAGAGGTATGTATAGTTTTTTGTGTGCTCTAGAGCAACAGTGCCTAGATGGAATTTGTATTTGTGGTCCTGGCAACTGGACCTTTTTTGGAACAACATTATTTTTGTCTTACTGAGATTTACTGTCAGAGCCCAGGTCTGACAGAATCTGTGCAGAAGATCTAGGTGCTGCTGTTGGCCATCCTTGGTAGGTGACAGAAGCACCAGATCGTCAACAAACAGTAGACATTTGACTTCAGATTCTAGTAGGGTGATGCCGGGGTGCTGCAGACTGTTCTTGTGTCTTCGCCAAATTATTGATATACTATATATGTTGAAGAGAGTGGGGCTTAAACTGCATTCCTGTCTCACCCCATGGCCCTGTGAAAGAAATGTGTGTGTTTTTTTGCCAAATTTTGTGTACATGGATTTTATAATGTCGTATGTTTTTCCCCCAACACCACTTTCCTTCAATTTGTATAGCAGACCCTCATGCCAAATTGAGTCAAATTTTTTAAATCAACAAAGCATGAGAAGACTGCTTTGTTTTGGTTTGTTTGTTTGTCAATTAGGGTGTGCAGGATGAATATGTGGTCTGTTGTACGGTAATTTGATAAAAAGCCAATTTGACATTTGCTCAGTACATTGTTTTCACTGTGGAAGGAAATTAACTAGTCTCCTGTTAGTGATAATGCAGAGAATTTTCATAAGATTGCTGTTGACGCATATCCCATGGTAGTTATTGGGGTCAAATTTGCATCCACCTTTTGTGGATAGGGGTGAACAGTCCTTGGTTCCAAATATTGGGGAAGGTGCCAGAGCTAAGGATGATGTTGGAATTTGTGGTCTGTATATTTTATCATATACAGACCACAATACCAACACCACAGGCCTTTTTGGGTTGGAGGATTTGTATTTTGTCCTGTAGTTCATTCAATGTAATTGGAGAATCCAGTGGGTTCTGGTAGTCTTTAATAGTTGATTCTAGGATTTGCATTTGATGTATATTTATTTGCTGTTTGTTATTTGTGATAGAGCCAAAAAGATTGGAGAAGTGGTTTACCCATACATCTCCGTTTTGAATCGATAGCTCTTCGTGTTGTTGTTTGTTTAGTGTTTTCAAATTTTCCGAGAAGTGGTTAGAGTCTATGGATTCTTCAATTACATTAAGCTGATTTCTGACGTGCTGTTCCTTCTTTTTCTGTAGTGTATTTCTGTATTGTTTTAGTGATTCACCATAGTGAAGGCGTAGGCTCAGGTTTTCTGGGTCTCTATGTTTTTGGTTGGTTAGGTATCTAAAATTCTTTCATAGGTTTTTGCATTCTTCATCAGACTATGTGTCACTGTTGTTAATTTTCTTAGGCTATCTGTTTGACATTTTTAGGTTTGATAGGGAAGCCGAGAGGTCAAATATACTGTTTTAGGTTTTTTACTGCCAAGTTTACACCTTCACTATTACTGTGAAACATTTTGTCCAAGAAGTTGTCTAAAAGGGATTGAATTTGTTGTTGCTTAATTGTTTTTTGGTAGATTTCAACACTACTTTCCTTCCATCTGTAGCATTTCTTAATATTATTAAGTTCCTTTGGCTTTGATGCCTCATGATTGAGTATAGCTCTCTTTAAGTAGAGTGTGAGTTTGTCTTGATCTGATAGGGGTGTCAGTGGACTGACTGTGAACACTCTGAGACACTCTGGGTTGAGGTCAGTGATAAAGTAGTCTACAGTACTACTGCCAAGAGATGAGCTACAGTGGGGAGAACAAGTATTTGATACACTGCAGATTGTGCAGGTTTTCCTACTTACAAAGCATGTAGAGGTCTGTAATTTTTATCATAGGTACACTCCAACTGTGAGAGACGGAATCTAAAAGAAAAATCCAGAAAATCACATTGTATGATTTTTAAGTAATTAATTTGCATTTTATTGCATGACATAAGTACTTGATACATCAGAAAAGCAGAACTTAATATTTGGTACAGAAACCTTTGTTTGCAATAAACAGAGATCATACGTTTCCTGTAGTTCTTGACCAGGTTTGCACACACTGCAGCAGGGATTTTGGCCCACTCTTCCATACAGATCCTTCAGGTTTCGGGGCTGTCGCTGGGCAATACAGACTTTCAGCTCCCTCCAAAGATTTTCTATTGGGTTCAGGTCTGGAGACTGGATAGGCCACTCCAGGACCTTGAGATGCTTCTTACGGAGCCACTCCTTAGTTGCCCTGGCTGTGTGTTTCGGGTCGTTGTCATGCTGGAAGACCCAGCCATGACCCATCTTCAATGCTCTTACTGAGGGAAGGAAGTTGTTGGCCAAGATCTTGCGATACATGGCCCCATCCATCCTCCCCTCAATACGGTGCAGTCGTCCTGTCCCCTTTGCAGAAAAGCATCCCCAAAGAATGATGTTTCCACCTCCATGCTTCACGATTGGGATGGTGTTCTTGGGGTTGTACTCATCCTTCTTCTTCCTCCAAACACGGCGAGTGGAGTTTAGACCAAAAAGCTCTATTTTTGTCTCATCAGACCACATGACCTTCTCCCATTCCTCCTCTGGATCATCCAGATGGTCATTGGCAAACTTCAGACGGGCCTGGACATGCGCTGGCTTGAGCAGGGGGACCTTGCGTGCGCTGCAGGATTTGAATCCATGACGGCGTAGTGTGTTACTAATGGTTTTCTTTGAGACTGTGGTCCCAACTCTCTTCAGGTCATTGACCAGGTCCTGCCGTGTAGTTCTGGGCTCATCCCTCACCTTCCTCATGATCATTGATGCCCCACGAGGTGAGATCTTGCATGGTGCCCCAGACCGAGGGAGATTGACCGTCATCTTGAACGTCTTCCATTTTCTAATAATTGCGCCAACAGTTGTTGCCTTCTCACCAAGCTGCTTGCCTATTGTCCTGTAGCCCATCCCAGCCTTGTGCAGGTCTACAATTTTATCCCTGATGTCCTTACACAGCTCTCTGGTCTTGGCCATTGTGGAGAGGTTGGAGTCTGTTTGATTGAGTGTGTGGACAGGTGTCTTTTATTCAGGTAACGAGTTCAAACAGGTGCAGTTAATACAGGTAATGAGTGGAGAACAGGAGGGCTTCTTAAAGAAAAACTAACAGGTCTGTGAGAGCCGGAATTCTTACTGGTTGGTAGGTGATCAAATACTTATGTCATGCAATAAAATGCAAATTAATTATTTAAAAATCATACAATGTGATTTTCTGGATTTTTGTTTTAGATTCCGTCTCTCACAGTTGAAGTGTACCTATGATAAAAATTACAGACCTCTACATGCTTTGTAAGTAGGAAAACCTGCAAAATCGTCAGTGTATCAAATACTTGTTCTCCCCACTGTATATTTGTACCTACCGTAGAAGTCCCCTTCTCTCTCTCTCTCTCTCTCTCTCTCTCTCTCTCTCTCTCTCTCTCTCTCTCTCTCTCTCTCTATCTCTCTCTCTCTATCTCTCTCTCTCTCTCTCTCTCTCTCTCTCTCTCTCTCTCTCTCTCTCTCTCTCTCTCTCTCTCTCTCTCTCTCTCTCTCTCTCTCTCTCTCTCACACACACACACACTCAGACAGTCAGACAGTCAGACTCCATTTACAGTACACACACCATACCACTCAAAAAAGCAGCATGACGACTACTTTGTCTCTCTCTCTCTCTCTCTCTCTCTCGTTCTCTCTCTTGTTCTCTCTCTTGTTCTCTCTCTTTCTCTATCTCACACTCTCTCTCTCAAAATGATACCACGGCAAAATAAGATTTTATACTTGTATGTTTTGCATAAAAGTTCTCTCTTTTTTTTCTAGAAAAAACAAGGAAACCACCTTTTAGGTCTGAAAAAATCTAAGATTTTTTAGAAATCTAAGATTTCAATTCAAGTGTACATGGTCCTTGCGCACATGTGATGGAGTTTGTAAAAAATGCCCTCTGGATTGATGCAAATAATGATTCTGCCAAATAGGCATAGGCTACTGTGTACTTAACTTTTAAATGAGAAGGGTTTTAGGAAATCCTTTCCATTACCTGAAGATGGTCATTATTAGCATCGCTAACGGCTACACAAAGTGGCAGACATGCGCAGCTCACACACACACACAGAGGCATATCCGTGCCGTTGCCTATTCAGAAAGTTGCAGAGAATGAGAATCACTGATGCATTCTGTCCATGTCTTATGATACACTTGGGCAAATGAAATCATTGCTTAATAAATACTACTTCCAAACCGTTTTTCATGCTATGGTGTCGAAATGTCTCTTTTAAATAGGAATAAAGGCCAATCTCTCTCTCTATTTCTATCTCTCTCTCTCTCTCTCTCTCTCTCTCTCTCTCTCTCTCTCTCTCTCTCTCTCTCTCTCTCTCTCTATATATATCTCTCTCTGAGCCCATGACCTGAACAGGAAACTTAAAACCTACAACTAGGGCCTGGAGTTTTTCCTGCTCAGGTCAAGTCAGGTCAAGAAAAGCTCCTGACCAACTTACAGATCTCATATCAGTTAAAACCTCCAACAGATCCTACTGAATGAAACCTGTGCTCCCCAGTCAGTCTGCAGTAGTATTGTAACTCCACATTGCATTTAAGTGGGCAGTGAGGAGCATAGTCATTACCTTTACAGAGTGCAACATGCTCGGTCGGCTGGTTAACGCTTTAACGTATACAATGTGTGATCTGCACATTTAAATATTTACGGCATGGTCAGCTCATGCTCTAATTGGCAGGACATGCACATGTAGACTACAGTACCGCACACACACACACACACATGCACGCTCGCACGTACACATGCACGCACACACACACACAAGCATTGTAGGTGTGTTGGTTTCACTTTGGCGTTGTCTTGAGACTTCACATGGTCATTAAAGTTTCATTAATTTATATTTTTAAAGGAAAGGTGTTTGTCTTCCATAATTCAGGCCAAGGCCCAGGGATGGACAGAGGACAAGAGAGAATGGCTTCCATTTGCAATCATTTATAGATCCCAACGTTCGTGTGCCAGGTCCTGTTCCCCACAATGTTCTATATTTCTATTACAGCTGTGGAGAGGAAAATAAGAGCTCTCTCTCTCTCTCTCTCTCTCTCTCACTCTCTCTCTCTCTCTCTCTCTCTCTCTCTCTCTCTCTCTCTCTCTCTCTCTCTCTCTAACAGATATGGGTCTTTATCAATGTTTTCTCCGGTTTTATAGAGAAGCAGCTGAGAAATAAATATTGTAGCACTCTTTTTAGTGGCAATAATCAAAACTCTGCTTTCACACAGGATTGCACATAGAAATGTCTGAGCTTATAACACTTATTTCACTTTACGCATCAACCACTGTTTGAGGAGCATGCAGCCTCGTTGCTACCCAGTTCTTAATTTAGGAAACCAAGTGAAATCTGTTCGGGAACATCCGTAGTAACATGTTTTCACAACAAAACATAATTAATTAAACTGTTGACAGACTTTATCTGTGTGCTCAACAAAGGAATGAAGAAGATAGGAGGAGATTTAAACGCACAGTGGTGAGATATTCTGTAGCTAAAGGTAACGTGTCAGCCTATTAAAAAGACCCTACTAATACACTCTTAGAAAAAGGGTTCCAAAAGGGTTCTTCGGCTGTCCCCACTCTTTTTGGTTCCGAGTAGAACCCTTTTTGGTTCAAGGTAGAACCTTTTTCGGTTCCATGTAGAACCCTTTCCTCAGAGGGTACTACAGTTGAAGTCAGAAGTTTACATACACCTTAGCCAAATACATTTAAACTCAGTTTGTGAGATGTCAGAATAATAGTAGAGAGAATTATTTTTTTCAGCTTTTATTTCTTTCATCACATTCCCAGTGGGTCAGAAGTTTACATACACTCAATTAGTATTTGGTTGCATTGCCTTTAAATTGTTTAACTTGGGTCAAACGTTTCGGGTAGCCTTCCACAAGCTTCCCACAATAAGTTGGGTGAATTTTGGCCCATTCCTACTGAGCATAGCATAACGTAACCAGTCCATCCAGTATGCATAATTATACAGTCAACATTCAAAGGTGATTACTAGAATTTATTTAATTGTGAAGTATAGGCTAGACCAATTATGTACCAAAGACATCTTAAATGGATGTTTATTTAAAAATGTTTTTCTGTCGTGCGTAATAGGTGGTAGGCTATTAGGCTATGTATTGTATAATGGCACAATCATTATTTGAATTCAGGTTTTTGTTTGGGCTTGGGCTCATATATAGGCCTATGTGTATGCATAAGCTTTAATATGTATATGGGTGTTGTACATGCAAAGTTTTTAATGCTTTGAATTAATAATCACTTTTAAAAGCACTGTCCATTTCGTTGTGTTAAGCTTTGAAACAACATCCACAACGACCATGTTTTCCACTCAATTTCAACCTGTTGTTAAACTTCTTTCTTCAAATTGATAATCATAGTGAGGTCCAAAAATGTAGCCTAATGGTGAGTTTAAAAAGCATGATTCTGTTTTGATGATAAGTGTTTGATGTGGTTTTTGATAGCATTTGCATTGATGTCAGAGTGGTTAGAGGGACAATAGAGCATTGATTACCAGGTCATTAGAGACCTGATGGTCGTTAGCCAGTGGGTACTACCAACATGTCCAGAGTGCATAAGAGGAGATTACCATGACTCAAAGGTCATGTGGAATTTGACTGCGGTGTGTAGACTACAAGACTGCCATTGTGGAGGTAATACGGTCACTGCAACTGCCCTTCCCTCCCTCCCTCCCTCCCTCCCTCCCTCCCTCCCTCCCTCCCTCCATCCATGTCTCTCTCTGTCTCTCTCTCTCAATTTCATTCAAAGGGCCTTTATTGGCATGGGAAACATATGTTTACATTGCCAAAGCACTCTCTCTCTCCATTTCTTTCAGGGTTCTCTCTGGGACTCTAAGTGCAGCGTTCAAACTCCTGATAACCTCTTCATGATATGATCCTGTTTAAAGGCTGGCCTGGAAAAGACTGAGGTGGTGTAGAGGAAAGAAGGTAGCAACACCTTTTACTTAACACACCACTCTTTGAGTGGTGGAGCAAAGCTTGAGCATACCTGCTTGTAGAAAAGGTGTGACGATACTGTCAAAACGATGGGGTAACACTTTAGTTTAAGTGGCCTGATATATAGCCTATTCACCTAAAACGTTGTGCGTGCAGAACAGAGTTCTGTTGCCTAGGAGAAAATCTATTTTTTAGTGGATAAAGACTACAAAAGCACACCATGCTCGCTACTGTAAAGTGCATACTGTAACCCTGTCAAAGCAATTACAAAATGCCTGTCTTACTGTATGCTGCTGAAAGCAGCAGGGAACTCAGAGGCTGTAGTCAGGGAGGGTGCATATCGTGGATGACAAGAGCAGTGTGTCCCTGAGCTGGGACTTTATTACAGCAGTGTGTGTGTGTTACATTAGTGTACTGTTTTATGTTTGCACACCGCTGTTACCTACACCCCTAAAAGGTCAGGCTGTGAGTCTATATTGGCTCATGGAATAAAAGTCTGCACTATGTTGTACAAGGCTGTCCTGGTGGGCCATTGTGAGGGTGTGAGACAGGGAGCAGAAGCTCATACACTGAACAGTAACACATGCAATACAGCTCCTAGACCTTTTCGGACAAATGAGGTTAGTCTTTCCCTGCTTGTTGGAATGTGTCATTTTAAAAAGGGGCAATCCCTGCAAAGTAGTGTATTATGTGATGTGGATCTTATATCTCTTCTGATTTAATGTTCGGAATAATATTGGTATATCAACAACACATTTAATTCCAGGGAAATTGAAATGAATCTATCAGTCAATAGCCTCATACCTTAATCAAGGTATCTGTGAATGAATGAAACCAATTTAATTTCTCAATTGATATTTGCAGGTGTAAAGATTATGCTGGAGTCCTTC
This sequence comes from Thymallus thymallus, assembly GCA_023634145.1. NCBI lineage: Eukaryota > Metazoa > Chordata > Actinopteri > Salmoniformes > Salmonidae > Thymallus > Thymallus thymallus. The sequence continues at coordinate 9,703,475 of CM042405.1, read as the reverse complement.
AACCAGGCCTTTCTCTCTGTATCAATGCAACAATCCTTTAATTAAGCCAAATGGCTCCCTATCGCCTATAACTAGATTTTGCCCCAGGGCGATGTTTTCTTGAGCGGATGGTTGGGGAGCCGGAACATAATTCAAAATCATTTGTAGATGTGAAATTGACCACAAAAAGCCCAAACAGATATAATATTTGACTAAAACATAATAATTTCAAAACTTGCTTACGTTTGTATACGATCACGTCTCTATATTACGCGTGGGAATACTTGGGAACAGATTTCCAAAATTAAAATCACTTGGAGCTGATTTCCTGGGGGTTTTATTGTCTTTTGTGTCCAACAATGAAAAAATAAATAAACATATGTACACCCCCGGTCAAAAGTTTGGAATATTACTCATTCAAGGGTTTTCTTTATTTGCACTATTTTTTACATTGTGGAATAAAAATGAAGACAAAACTACGACATAACACCTCAATCAATCAATCAAATGTATTTATAAGGCACTTTTTACATCAGCCGATGTCACAAAGTGCTATACAGAAACCCAGCCTAAAACCCCAAACAGCAGACAATGCAGATGTAGAAGCATGGTGGCTAGGACAAACTCCCTAGAAAGGCAAAAACCTAGGAAGAAACCTAGAGAGGAACCAGGCTCTGAGGGGAGGCCAGTCCTCTTCTGGCTGTGCTGGGTGGAGATTATAACAATTCATGGCCATTAAGGCCAACTCTTTCTCCAAGATGTAAAAAATGTTCATAGATGACCAGCAGGGTCAAATAATAATCATAGTGGTTGTAGAGGTCCCCGAGCCACTTAGTTATCACTTTTGCCTTATGGCAAGGTGCTCCATCATGCTGGAAAAGGCATTGGTCATCACAAAACTGTTCTTGGATGGTTGGGAGAAGTTGCTCTCTGAGGATATTTTGGTACCATTCATTGGTGCCAGTCCTACCTTCCTAACCTTAATGCAATTTTGCACTACATTTGCACACTCTGTATATAGATTTTCTATTGTGTTATTGACTGTACGTTTGTTTGCTTCTCATGTGTAACTCTGTGTTGTTTTTTGTCGCACTGCTTTGCTTTGTCTTGGCCAGGTCGCAGTTGTAAATGAGAACTTGTTCTCATCTGACCTACCTGGTTAAATAAAGGTGAATTTTTTTATTTTTTTAAATACATTATTTAATCATGGCTGTGTTCTTAGGCAAAATTGTGAGTGAGCCCACTCCCTTGGCTGAGAAGCAACTCCACACATGAATGGTCTCAGGATGCTTTACTGTTGGCATGACACAGGACTGATGGTAGCGCTCACCTTGTCTTCTCCGGACAAGGTGTTTTACGGATGGCCCAAACAATCGGAAAGGGGATTCATTAAAGAAAAACCTTTTGACCAACTTTTGACCAGAGTCCATAGGGTGCCATTTGAGACACAATGTCAGGCTCTGGCCATAGAGAAGCATATTGCTTCTCTATGTGCCATGGTCAGAGTCTGACAGGTCTATCATTTCTGGGTTTGTAGGTGGTTTGTGTGGGATCTCTAATTCAATCAAAATTCAATCAATCAAAATTTATTTATAAAGCGCTTTTTACATCAGCCGATGTCACAAAGTGCTATACAGAAACCCAGCCTAAAACCCCAAACAGCAAGCAATGCAGATGTAGAAGCACGGTGGCTAGGAAAAACTCCCTAGAAAGGCAAAACCTAGGAAGAAACCTAGAGAGGAACCAGGCTCTGAGGGGTGGCCAGTCCTCTTCTGGCTGTGCCGGGTGGAGATTATAACAATTCATGGCCATTAAGGCCAGTTCTTTCTCCAAGATGTTCAAATGTTCATAGATGACCAGCAGGGTCAAATAATAATAAAAGTAGTTGTGGAGGTTGCAACAGGTAAATACATCAGCAGTGAATGTCACTTGGTTTTTCAGTGCAATAGAGCGAGAGTGAGGTGAAAACAGCAGGTCTGGGACAGGGTGGCACGTCCAATGAACAGGTCAGGGTTCCATAACCGCAGGCAGAGGAGTTGAAACCGGTGCAGCAGCACAACCAGGTGGACTGGGGACAGCTAGGAGTCATCAGGACAGGTGGTCCTGAAGCATGGTCCTCCGGGTAGGCTCAGGTCCTCCGGGAGAGGGGGTAGAGTGGGAGAGAGAGCGAATTAGAGGGAGCATACTTAAATTCACACAAGACACTGGATAATAACATCAGATTTAACAAACTGACCCTAGCCCCCTGGCACATAGACTATTGCAGCATAGGTACTGGAGGCTGAGACAGGGGGGTCAGGAGACACTGTGGCCCCCTCCGACAATACCCAGACAATACCCCCGGACAGGGCCAAACCAGGCAGGATATAACCTCACCCACTCTGCCAAGCACAGCCCCTACACCAATAGGGGGATATCAACAACCACCAACTTACTACCCTGAGACAAGGCTGAGTATAGTCCACGAAAAGATCCCCTCCACTGCACAAGCCAGAGGGGGCGACAAACCGGACAGGAAGTGACGCACCCCTCCTAGGAATGGCATGGAAAGCACCAGTAAGCCAGTGACTCAGCCCCCGTAATAGGGTCAGAGGCAGAGAATCCCAATGGAGAGACGGGAACCGGCCAGGCAGAGACAGCAAGGGTGGTTCGTCGCTCCAGAGCCTTGCTGTTCACCCTTGCACCCCTGGGCCAGACTACACTCAATCATAGGACATACTGAAGAGGTGAGTCTTCAGTAAAGACTTAAAGATTGAGACAGAGTCTGCGTCTCTCACATGGATAGGCAGACCATTCCATAAAAATGGAGCTCTATAGGAGAAAGCCCTTCCTCCACCTGTTTGCTTAGAGATTCTAGGGACAATAAGGAGGCCTGCGTCTTGTGACCAGAGCGTACGTGTAGGTATGTACGGCAGGACCAAATCTGAGAGATAAGTAGGAGCAAGCCCATGTAATGCTTTGTAGGTTAGCAGTAAAACCTTGAAATCAGCCCTAGCCTTAACAGGAAGCCAGTGTAGAGAGGCTAGCACAGGAGTAATATGATCAAATCTTTTGGTTCTAGTCAGGATTCTAGCAGCCGTGTTTAGCACTAATTGAAGTTTATTTAGTGCTTTATCCGGGTAGCCGGAGAGTAGAGCATTGCAGTAATCTAATCTAGAAGTGACAAAAGCATGGATTAGCTTTTCCGCATCATTTTTGGACAAAAAATGTCTGATTTTTGCAATGTTACGAAGATGGAAAAAAGCTATCCTTGAAATATTCTTGATATGTTCATTAAAAGAGAGATCAGGGTCCAGAGTAATGCCAAGGTCCTTCACACTTTTTTGGGAGACGACTGTACAACCATCAAGATTAATTGTCAGATCCAAAAGCAGATCTCTTTGTTTCTTGGGACCTAGAACTAGCATCTCTGTTTTGTCAGAATTTAAAAGTAAAAAATTTGCCGCCATCCACTTCCTTATGTCTGAAACACAGGCTTCCAGGGCAGGCAATTTTGGTGCATCACCATGTTTCATCGAAATGTACAGCTGTGTGTCGTCCGCATAGCAATGGAAGTTAACATTATGTTTCCGAATGACATCACCAAGGGGTAAAATATATAGTGAAAACAAAAGTGGCCCCAAAACGGAACCTTGAGGAACACCGAAACTTACAATTGATTTGTCAGAGGACAAACCATCCACGGAGACAAACTGATATCTCTCCGACAAATAAGATCTAAACCAGGCAAGAACTTGTCCGTGTAGACCAATTAAGGTTTCCAATCTCTCCAAAAGAATATGATGATCGATGGTGTCAAAAGCAGCACTAAGGTCTAAGAGCACGAGGACAGATGCAGAGCCCTGGTCTGACGCCATTAAAAGGTCGTTTACCACTTTCACAAGTGCAGTCTCAGTGCTATGATAGGGTCTAAAACCAGACTGAAGTGTTTCGTATACATTATTTGTCTTCAGGAAGGCAGTGAGTTGCTGCGCAACAGCTTTTTCTAAGATTTTTGAGAGAAATGGGAGATTCGATATAGGCCGATAGTTTTTTACATTTTCTGGGTCAAGGCTTGGCTTTTTCAAGAGCGGCTTTATTACTGCCACTTTTAGAGAGTTTGGTACACATCCGGTGGAGAGGGAGCCATTTATTATGTTCAGCATAGGAGGGCCGAGCACAGGAAGTAGCTCTTTCAGTAGTTTAGTTGGAATAGGGTCCAGTATGCAGGTTGAAGGTTTAGAGGCCATGACAATTTTCATGAATGTGTCAAGAGATATAGGATTAAAACACTTGAGTGTCTCCATTGATCCCAGGTCCTGGCAGTTCTGTGCCGACTCAGGACAGCTGAGCTTTGGGGAAATATGCAGACTCAAAAAGGAGTCTGTAATTTGCTTTCTAATGATAAAGATCTTTTCGTTGAAGAAGTTCATGAATTCATCGCTGCTGAAGTGAAAGGCATCCTCTCTTGGGGAATGCTGCTTTTTAGTTAGCTTTGCAACAGTATCAAATAGAAATTTAGGATTATTCTTATTCTCCTCAATTAGGTTGGAAAAATAGGATGATCGAGCAGCAGTGAGGACTTTTCGATATTGCACTGTACTTTCTTTCCAAGCTAGTAGGAAGACTTCCAGTTTGGTGGAGCGCCATTTCCGTTCCAGCTTTCTGCAAGCTTGCTTCAGAGCTCGGGTATTTTCTGTGTACCAGGGAGCTAGTTTCTTTTGGCAAATGTTTTTTATTTTTAGGGGTGCGACTACATCTAAAGTATTACGCAAGGTTAAATTTAGATCCTCAGTTTGATTGTTAACTGATTTTTGTACTCCGACGTCCTTGGATAGGTGGAAGGAGTCCGGAAGGGCGTCTAGGAATCTTTGGGTTGTCCGAGAATTTATAGCACGGCTTTTGATGATCCTTGGTTGGGGTCTAAGCAGATTATTTGTTGCGATTGCAAACGAAATAAAATGGTGGTCCGATAGTCCAGGATTATGAGGAAAAACATTTAGATCCACAATATTTATTCCACGGGACAGAACTAGATCCAGTGTATGATTGTGGCAATGAGTAGGTCCGGAGACATGTTGGTCAAAACCCACTGAGTCGATGTAGTGGATCTGTGGACTTTTCCATGTGAATGTTAAAGTCACCAAAAATTAGAATATTATCTGCCATGACTACAAGGTCTGATAGGAATTCAGATAACTCAGTAAGGAACTCTGTATAAGGCCCAGGAGGCCTGTAAACAGTAGCTATAAAAAGTGATTGAGTGGGCTGCTTAGATTCCATGACTAGAAGCTCAAAAGATGAAAACGCTGTCCTTTTTTGGGGGGTAAATTGAAATTTGCTATCGTAAATGTTAGCAACACCTCCGCCTTTGCGGGATGCGCGGGGGACATGGTCACTAGTGTAACCAGGAGGAGAGGCCTCGTTTAACACAGTAAATTCATCAGGCTTAAGCCATGTTTCAGTCAGGCCAATCACATCAAGATTATGGTCAGTGATTAGTTCATTGACTATAACTGCCTTGGAAGTGAGGGATCTAACATTAAGTAACCCTATTTTAAGAAGTGAGATATCACAACCTCTTTCAATAATGACAGGAATGGAGGAGGTCTTTATTCCAGTGAGATTACTAAGGCGAACACCGCCATGTTTAGGTTTGCGCAACCTAGATCGAGGCACAGACACGGTCTCAATGGGGCTAACTGAGCTGACTACACTGACTATGCTAGTGGCAGACTCCACTAAACTGGCAGGCTGGCTAACAGCCTGCTCCCTGGCCTGCACCCTATCTCATAGTGGAGCTAGAGGAGTTAGAGCCTCGTCTATGTTCATAGATAAAATAAGAGCACCCCTCCAGCTAGGATGGAGTCCGTCACTCCTCAGCAGGCCAGGCTTGGTCCTGTTCGTGGGTGAGTCCCAGAAAGAGGGCCAATTGTCTACAAATTCTATCCTTTGGGAGGGGCAAAAAACAGCTTTCAACCAGCGATTGAGTTGTGAGACTCTGCTGTAGAGCTCATCACTCCCCCTAACTGGGAGGGGGCCAGAGACAATTACTCGATGCCGACACATCTTTCTAGCTAATTTACACACAGAAGCTATGTTGTGCTTGGTGACCTCTGACTGTTTCATCCTAACATCGTTGGTGCCGACGTGGATAACAATATCTCTATATTCTCTACACTCGCCACATTTATTTTTAGCCAGCACCATCTTTAGATTAGCCTTTACGTCGGTAGCCCTGCCCCCTGGTAAACAATGTATAATCGCTGGATGATTCTTAAATCTAATATTGCGGGTAATGGAGTCGCCAATGACTAGGGTTTTCAATTTGTCAGAGCTAATGGTAGGAGGCTTCGGTGGTTCAGACCCCGTAACGGGTGGAGGAGAGACCTGAGAAGTCTCTGGCTCCGACTCGTTGCTTAATGGGGAGAACGGGTTGAAAGTTTCTGTCGGCTGAATGAGCGACACCGGTTGAACATGCCGACTGCATTTCTTTCCAGAAGCCCTGAGAAAAATGTCCGGCTGCGGGGACTGTGCGAGGGGATTTTTACTAGTAACTGTACTTACTGGTGACACAGACGCAATTTCATCCTTTCCTACACTTATATTGCCCTTGCCTAACGATTGCGTCTGAAGCTGGGCTTGCAGCGAGGCTATCCTCGCCATAAGGCAATAGTTTTCCTGTATGTGATGAATACAGTGACTGCAGTTAACGTCAGATGACATAGTGTTAATAATGTTACTACTTAGCTTCGGCTGGTGGAAGTCCTGTAGAACCATGTCCAGATAAAGCGTCCGGGATAAAAATGTTGAATGAAAAAATTAAATAAATTATAATACAAAAACGTAGAAAAAAAAATAATAATTAAGACGTTGGAAAAATGTGTTAAATCAAAATAGATTTAAACAGTTATAAAAACGTAAAACTTGGCAGGTAGCCAAGAGGTAACAAACAGCAGCTCAGAGACAAACGAAATGCTCAAAACGGAAATGACGAGGCAGCTGCAGTGCATCGTCTCTAATTAGGGATCCTATATATGCATGTATGTTTCCACACCGGTGCTGTGGGTCAAAATATATATATCGATGTATGTCGCAGGTCACAAGTAGGTGTGTTACGTTGTTTTGTGTACCCGTGGTTTTGTTTGTATAGTTCGTCATTTGGAGTGTGTAAATAAATGTCACACATATAATAAGCAGTAATAGGCAGTCACTACCGTCATGGGACTTTTATTAATTGTTTTATTCTGTGCATTCTGAGCATTCAACTCACATAATGCATAGTGTATTTAAAGTAAGATAATACAAATCAAACCGAAACCTCAAAAAGCACTAATCTCTCAGAACTAACACACGCACGCACGCACATGCACACACAAACACACACTCACACACACACACACACACACACACACACACACACACACACACACACACACACACACACACACACACACACACACACACACACACACACACACACACACACACACACACACACACACACACACACACACACACACAAATAGAGACACAGTACCTCAGACCTTATACACAGTATCTGCTGCATACACTGAGCATACAAAACATTAGGAACACCTGCTCTTTCCATGACATAGACTGACCAGGTGAATCCAGTTGAAAGCTATGACCACATTCTGTATAGAGAAATGGCAGGGGCCAGGTTAAAGAAGGATTTCTAGGCTTTGCGAGAATTGAGACATGGATTATGTATTTTTGTGTTTAGGGTGGCAGGTAGCCTAGTGGTTAGAGCGTTGGGCCAGTAACCGAAAGGTTGCTGGTTTGAATACCCGAGCCAACATGGTGAACATTTCTAAGTGCCTTTCAATGGGGTATGGCAGTAGGTGCCAGGTGCACCGGTTTGAATGTGTCAAGAACTGCAACACTGCTGGGTTTTTCACAATCTACAGTTTCCCGTATCAAGAATGGCACATACATACACATACTCAAACACACACACACACACACACACAGCTTATAGCCACAACCACACATCGAGACACTCAAGATTGGGATGCTATTGGCCAGTTTGGATAGACAGAATCACCAAATCACAAACAATAGAGAGAGAGAGAGAGAGAGAGAGAGAGAGAGAGAGTGATTCTGATGAATCTAAGCAGGATATCAGACAGGAGGGCCGCTACTTTCGAGAGAAATAGAGAGAGAGAACAAGGGAACTATAGAAAAAAGTGTCTACTAGAAAGACAGCGGTGACATTGATTGATGTCTGAGCGCTCTCCCTGATTCGCTGATTAAACCCATCAATCTATATGCAGAAGAGGTGTACGATGCAAATAGGACCAATCAGGCGGGACAAAATGGTTTTGTCAGGAAGTCATGGAAATAAAGCCAGGCGGTAAAGGTAGGGCCGGGGAAAAGAGGGGGAGAGCCGGGGGATCTGATACCGGGAGTACTGAAGGTGTGATGGTCCAAATTAGGGTGATTACATGGTCCTGTTCCTCCCTGTTTGGTCCTGCACTGACAACCAAATTGCTCTGCCAGTCTCTTCTCTTTTTTGCTTAGTGGCCAAAGCCGACTGCTCGGGCTCGCCGATGTATGCAACAATACACAATGCAATTTCCTGGCTTTACCACTTTGGGGGGGGAATGTCAACTATAACAAAGCTGTACCTTTTACAGAGGGAATGTGGTTTGTTGCTCACAGACAATATACTATCTATGAAACTATATATTTTGTCATGGAAATACACTGAGTGTACAAAACTCTTTCCATGACATAGACTGAACAAGTGAATCCAGGTGAAAGCTGGGATGTCACTTGTTAAATCCACTTCAATCAGTGTAGATGAATTGGAGGATACAGGTTAAAGAAAAATGTTTAAGCCTTGAGACAATTGAGACATGGATTGTGTTTGTATGCTTTCATTAAGCATTTGTGCAAAATGTACACAACTGTGGGAAGCATTAGAGTCAACACCTTGTAGAAGCTGTTCTGAAGGCAAAATGGGGGGGGGGGGGGGGGACACTCTAGAAGGCAACCATTCCACAGTGGATTCTCTTTCTTCCTCCTCACTCTCATGTTTCTCCATCTCCATTTCTCTCCATTTCTCTCCCTTGGTCCCTGTGTGTGTATGTGTGTGTGTGTGTGTGTGAAGGTGTTTGTGTGTGTGTGTCTCAGTGAGTCTGTCACTCTTTCTCCCCTCCAGCCAATTCCGATCCGAATCAGTTTAATTAAGTAACAAATTCTGTTGGCATAGTAACAGACCAGCTAATTTATCATGGGAAATAGTCTGTGAGACTGACAGGTTGCCCGGCAACAGCCAATGGCGGGTCAAAGACGGGCCAATAACAAATTGCATGGCATGCAGATGCTTGTGACGGGGGGCCTTCGTGTTTGACTTGCACTCGCATGGGAAGGGCACACACACACTGATGACTCAATGGCCTGTCCTTCAGCTAAGCTTTCATGCCTTCCTCTGTACTTGTGTCTGTTATTCTAAGAACAGTATAAACTAGAGTGATCAATGGATGATGATTTTGTATCAACTCACCTCACACACTTGAGAGCCATTCAGAGGCCCATCCCTGAGCAGTAGTGAGCACAGTAACAAAGGCTGCGTGATGTATTCTGACATTTCAAGGGGAGTCATTATACTCCTTAAGGCAAAATAAGTGTTGACAGTTCACCTAGCTAAGTAACCCTTTAACACTAATTTAACATTTTAAACTCAAGGCTACCAAACAAATAGACACATTTTGCTCTAATAAATGCAGAAAACATTATGATTCATATGTCTCATATCTGTATTCACTTACATGTTTTTGTGTTTGATTCTAAGACACACAATGCAATCATATTTACCATTACATTTCCAATCTAAAATGACTATAATAAGCATCAATCTGTTAGATAAATACTGTGATTTGTGAACCTCAAAATACATTGTCTGTTTGAATAAAGGCTTTCCCTAAACGTTCTATGTACCTATTTTAATCTTTTGGGACATGGAGATATGGAGATATGGAGACATGGAGACATGGAGATATGAAGACATGGTGACATGGAGATATGGAGACATGGAGACATGGAGATATGAAGACATGGTGACATGGAGATATGGAGACATGGAGACATGGAGATATGGAGATATGGATACGGATGAATGAGGAGGAGTTGACGAAGGCAGGAACTACCTGGAATTAGGTCTTCGAGAACCATCCACAACAGAGTTAGCTGGCGATGCATCGTTGAGGCCCTTATAGGAGCTGATAAGTTAAGTTAAGCCATTTTTCTTGCTGGATATTTGTGTTCTATTTCTTTGACCTCCTGTCTCCTGGATCCTGACAGTATGATGAGCATTTTGAATGATTGATTTTCATTATTTGCCCCTCACAATGAGTGTCCTCCATAGATGCGTTTCATCAGTGTAGTATTATACTGAACAAAAATATAAACGCAACATGTTTCATGAGCTGAAAAAAAAAAATCCCAGACATTTTCCATACACTCAAGGAGCTTATTTCTCTCACATTTTGTGCGCAAATTTGTTTACATCCCTGTAAGTGAGATTTTTTCCCTGTAAACCAAGATAATCCATCCAGTTGCACCTTGCGGGTCTTTGTCATCTGTATGGCTGTCACATGCAAGGACAATAAGCTCTAATAGGGGCCCCTTCAATTCTAATGGCCATAGTCGTGAAGAGTGCAGACCATTTATATGTGTGATAGGAACATTTGCTGTAATTTATGCATGTCTTTGATATGTCGAAAATCATAGGAGACTCTAGGCCCTTGTCTCTTGTCTCTCTCCATTGCACATTCCCCTTTTCCTAATGGGTACTCAAACAGAGGCACAACTCCCAAACGAACAAACCACACACTCTCTCACCAGACGGACGTGTGAGATACGTATATGATGAAAGTTATTCATCACATTTGAATGATTCTAATCAATTCCCTGTCACAGACAGTAGCTGTTGCTGAGGCCCTTACCGTGATGCTAGTGATGAGCAGCATTTGTTTCTGCACTGTAGTGCCCACGTGAAATTTATATTTTCCATAAGTCCTCATAAAACCTTCAAGGCATGACTGAAAGGAACTCACTCTGCTCTGCTGCCTTGGCCGCCGGCACAGCACCCAGAGGACAGCCAGACAGACACATTCAGATAAATATACAAAATTAAGAAGCAAATTTTGCAACACTAAAAACATCTCGCAAATGCAATAACGGCCATACACAGGGAAAGGTCTGTCTTGCCGACGCCTAAACAGCACATCTAGGAGCGAGCGAGCGAGACATTGGGATGCCGCCCAACCATCATCACAACAAAAGCACTTTTCAGATGCCAGCTAAATACATACCAATCTCAACTTTACACAGGTGTGAATGATTCCCTGTAGTAAAACAAAACCTCTAAACAACGAGTTACAAGAGGGAGTCAAATGCGGATGAAAGTTGTAGTCACCCAATGAATATAAAAGCAAAAGCACTGGCGTACAGAAACAGAGGGAAACAGAGGGAAACAGAAGGAAACAGAGGGAACCAGAGGAACAGAGGGAAACAGAAGGAACCATAGGGAAACAGAGGGACAGAGGGACAGAGGGAAACAGAGGGAACATGGGATGTAAATTCCCCTGTGCGTCTGCTGCCACAGCATAGGTAAAATAAGATTGTCACTCTAATGCGACGGCGAGATCCTGATGAGCTTGGGAATAAATATGCAAAAAAGGCTGAAAGAAAAGGGAGGCAATCAGCGGCCGGCTGAACAATACATCTTTGTCTGTTTCAATCACGTCTGTGGCCGAAACAGTGTAAAATTCAAGCAGGGATGTCATCAATTTCTGTTAGCTGCTCTGTCCCTCTCTGTGTCAGCTGCAGCCGCTGTGATAGATTGATTTTGTCACTTGTGCTCGGTTCACAGTATGTTAACACGGAAGGGCAGAGTTGGGTTATGGAGAAAGGATTTGACCGGACTATATTTTTTTCTCTTCCTTTCTTTCTTCTGCTCTTTCTCAGCATCTCTCTCTCTCCTTCTCCCTCTCGCTTCCTCAGCATCTCGTCCTCTCTCTCTTCTTTCGCCACTCTCTCTATCTCTTCCACCCCTCTCTCTGTCTCTCAGTCTGTCTCTCTCGTCCTCTCTCCGACCTCTACAGTATATGTCCCCTCTCTGTGTCCACTGGGATAGGAAAGATGGCTTGAAACAGAGAAAAGAAAAAAGAAAAGAAACAAAACAAAGGAGAGCATATGCAACAGCAGAGAGAGAGAGAGCGAGAGACAGATAGAGAGAGAAGAGGGGGAGGGCAGAGAGAGAGAGAGAGAAGAGGGGGAAGGCAGAGAGAGAGAGAAAGAGAGACACAAAGAGAGAGAGAGAGAGAGCGAGAGAGAGAGAGAGAGAGAGAGAGAGAGATATAGAGAGAGAGAGAGAGAGAGAGAGAGAGAGAGAGAGACATAGACAGAGCGAGAGAGAGCGAGAGAGGAGGCCAAAGGCAGAGAGAGAGGGGGGGGGGCACATGAATACCAAGAAAACTGGGATTGCCGAAAACCATTTGGAAGGAATGGATGTGACTCTAGCTCACAATGAAAAATGTATGATTCATTTATCTAATTTGAGTTAAAATCATGACATTTCAGCCGTCAATTGCCTTCAGAATCACTGTCATTATCAGAATGTTGACGAAAACCACAACAAAACCTGTCAAATATTTTATATTCTGTCACGTTTTTGCAAAAAGGTCACACTATATGATGTTTTTGTCAATTCATTTTATTCAATGTGAAAAGATGAGTGTCACATTGTTGATATTTTTGTCAATACATTGCACTTTTATGGTTACTACATGATTCCATATGTGTTATGTCATAGTTTTGATATCTTCACTTTTATTCTATAATGTAAAAAATTGTGCAAATAAAGAAAAACCATTGAATTAGTAATATTCCAATCTTTTGACCAGGAGTGTACATTCACAGACAGACAGACAGACAGACAGACATAACAGACAGACACGGCCAGTTTCAAGTATCAAGTCTAAAATAATATAATAAATAAAATAATAATATTCAGAATTAATTCTAACAAGGCTCTTAGTTTATAACACTGAAAAACCATTGTGTCCAACGCAGGTCAAAAATGCTTTTGGGCCATTTCAATTAAGATTTTATATGTCGGATCATGACCGTCCATCTGTAACAAATATGTAATATTTTGTAGGATTCAACCCTTCAAAAACACCCCTTTGACCTCCAATTAAGAATTGTTCTTTAATTGCAGGAAGCTGAAGCACTCTTTAACAATGCCCTGAGTTTTGAGTCTTTATGTTACAGTCGTATGCAAAAGTTTGGGCACCCCTAGAAAATTTCCATTTAGAAATAATTGGGTGTTTGGATCAGCAATTTCATTTTGATCTATCAAATAACTGATGGACACAGTAATATTTCAGTAGTGAAATTAGATTTATTGGATTAACAGAAAAGGTGCAATTTGCATCAAAACAAAATTAGACAGGTGCATAAATTTGGGCACCCCAACAGAAAAATCACATCAATATTTAGTAGAAACTCCTTTTGCTAAAATAACAGCCTCTAGACGCTTCCTATAGCCTCTAATGAGTGTCTGGATTCTGGATGAAGGTATTTTGGACCATTCCTCGTTACAAAACATCTCCAGTTCAGTTAGGTTTGATGGTTGCCGAGCATGGACAGCCCACTTCAAATCATCCCACAGATTCTCAATGATATTCAGGTCTGGGGAATGGGATGGCCATTCCAGAACATTGTACTTGTTCCTCTGCATAAATGCCTGGGTAGATTTTGAGCAGTGTTTTGGGTCGTTGTCTTGTTGAAATATCCAGCCCCGGCGTAACTTCAACTTTGTGACTTATTCTTCAACATTATTCCCAAGAATCTGCTGATATTGAGTGGAATCCATGCGACCCTCAACTTTAACAAGATTCCCAGTACCGGCACTGGCCACACAGCCCCACAGCATGATGGAACCCCCACCAAATTTTACTGTGGGTAGCAAGTATTTTTCTTGGAACGCTGTGTTCTTTTGCCGCCATGCATAACGCCCCTTGTTATGACCAAATAACTCAATCTTTGTTTCATCAGTCCACAGCACCTTATTCCAAAATGAAGCTGGCTTGTCCAAATGTGCGTTTGTGGCGTGTGTGCAGAAAAGTCTTCTTCCGCATCACTCTCCCGTACAGCTTCTCCTTGTGCAAAGTATGCTGAATTGTTGAACAATGCACAGTGACACCATCTGCAGCAAGATGATGTTGTAGGTATTTGGAGGTGGTCTGTGGGCTGTTTTTGACCGTTCTCACCATCCTTCGCCTTTGCCTCTCCGATATTTTACTTGGCCTGCCACTTCTGGCCTTGACAAGAACTGTGCCTGTGGTCTTCCATTTCCTCACTATGTTCCTCACAGTGGACACTGACAGCTTACATCTCTGCGATAGCTTTTTGTAGCCTTCCCCTACACCATAATGTTGAACAATCTTTGTTTTCAGGTCATTTGAGAGTTGTTTTCAGGCCCCCATGTTGCCACTCTTCAGAGGAGAGTCAAAGAGAACAACAACTTGCAATTGGCCACCTTAAATACCTTTTCTCATGATTGGATGCACTTGTCTATGAAGTTCAAGGCTTAATGAGCTCACCAAACCAATTGTGTGTCCCAATTAATCAGTGCTAAGTAGTTACAGGTATTCAAATCAACAGAATGACAAAAGGTGCCCAAATGTTTGCATAGCCTATTTTTCACATCTGATTTAATTTCATACAACTTAATATTGCTACACTACAAATATTTGTCTGGACAATACCCCAGTACTCAGCTTTTATTAGAAAATGAATGGCATGCCACTGTGATCATTTTCTGTGACGACAGAGTAAAGGATTATGCAGCCTCAGAGGGGTGCCCAAACTTTTGCATATGACTGTAAGACTTGCCTGTTCCACAGAGGGTTGAATAAGTGTTTTAACTGCAGGGAGAAAATGAAGGACCATGTTGAGGATGAATTAGAGGAAGCTGAATCTGAACACAACGCATACAAGGTCATGATTGGTTTTGTGAAAGGACGGTTGGCTAGCTCAATCGCAGTCGGGGGTGTTAATTGTTATGTAAGGAAGGTTTTCTATGGAAGAATGGCCTTGTTTTTTGTTTTTTTTATTTCACCTTTATGTAACCAGGTAGGTCAGTTGAGAACAAGTTCTCATTTGCAACTGCGACCTGGCCAAGACAAAGCAAAGCAGTGCGACAAAAACAACAACACAGAGTTACACAGTAAACAAACATAGTCAAAAACACAATAGAAAATCTATATACAGAGTGCAAAATGTAGTGCAAAATGCAGTAAGGTTAGGAGGTAGGACAATAAATAGACCATAGTGGTGATATAAATTACAGATTAGCATTAACACAGGAATGAAGGATGTGCAAATTATGATGTGCAAATAGAGATACTGGAGTGCAAGATTAGCGAAAATAATAAAAATAAATATGGGGATGAGGTAGTAGTGTGGACTATTTACAGAAGGGCTATATACAGGTGCAGTGATCGATAAGCAACTTTGACAGCTGATGCTTAAAGTTAGTGAGGGACCAAGTTTCACTGTGAAGAGAGAATTTTACATGATCACGTGTAAGCTTGCATTCATAAGTAGTGTCTGCTTAACGAGCCAATACATGAGTTGTGTTTCCAACCTCAACCCTTCTGCCTTTGTCCTAAACTCTAGTGCAGGCTACAAGTGAGGCCTAACTTTCAGTAGTTGGGGGAGGGGCACATTCATTGATTTGTATAATGGATTAGAGTTCGGGTTATGTGGGGTTGATAGATAGATAGATCGATCGATAGATAGATAGATAGATAGATAGATAGATAGATAGATAGATAGATAGATAGATAGATAGATAGATACTTTATTGATCCCCGAGTGGGACATTTCTTTGTCAAGCAGCTATAACAAAACATAGGGCAGGTGCAAAATGCCAGAACGAAAATACACAAAAGACAGATACACGATACATGATACATAGAGCCGCAGTATTAAAAAGTATAGAAATACAAGATGTCTGGAGTGCAAAAAAGCTATAAAAAGACATTGCATAATATGGGTGGTTGGCTGAATATGTACACTATACATTGGTGGATGTTGGATGGTTAACTATACTATCCAGGTCGATGGCAGAGAAATACTTCAATAGCTAAAAATGCATATGATATGAGTGAGGGTAATAATAGTTTACTTAATAGACAGACTGGTTAAATGAACAGGTACATTAATATTTTGCATGGTTAAATTAGCTGTACAGGTAAATATACAGTTATATTTACAGGTAGGTGAATACTTGCATGGTTACATAAACTGTACAGGTAAATGACAGGAAGAGATACTTAAATAGCTAAATGTGTGTATGATATAATTGGGGTAATAATAGTAATTCCCTTAAAATACAGCCCTTAGTGCGCAGGGTTTAATTACAGATAACTGCACGTATTGCACATTCAATATACTAAAAGCAATGAAAAAAGATACAACTGACAGGATACTAATATGCATTCCTGAGTGAATGACTACGTAAGTTAAGTCGTGATATGATATAACAACTGTACATTAGTATGTATATACAGACCTGAATGAATAAATAAGTCCTGAGTGAATGAGTGATTACGGACCAGAGTTACTCACGGATGGATGCATAACTGTTAAACTAGGTCCTAACACCCCAACAGTTCCAGGTCTGTGTTGCCGACGGAACGGCACCCCGGTGAGGCATTATATAGTCTAATAGCCGCCGGCAGGAAGGACCTCCTGTAGCGCTCTCTGGCACACTGTGGTGGGATCAGTCGGTGACTGAAGGTGCTCCTCTGCGTCATAACCATGGCATGCAGAGGGTGGTTGACGTTGTCCATGATGGCCAGCAGTTTGGCCAGAATCCGTCTCTCCGCCACCTCCTCTAGAGTGTCAAGGCTCATCCCCAGGACAGAGCTAGCCTTCCTGATCATTTTATTTATCTGAGAAGCATCACCGGCTTTTATGTTGGCTCCCCAGCACACCACTGCAAAAAAGATGGCACTGGCCACCACAGACTGGTAGAAGGACCTGAGAACCTAACCCTAGTTTCATGTCCATTCCCAGCTCAACCCTAACCCTATTTCTAACCCTAACCTTAACCTTGACCCTAACTTCATATCCGCATACAGTCTTAACCCAAACTCTATACTGTAAACCCCAATGTGCTGTCATTACTCAAAACCTTTGTGGAAACCATTGCAATATCATATCAATATCAATATGTAGTTATTACTCAAACCGAAAGAGTTCCATCAACTTGAATATTTTTTGTAAGTCAAGAAATATATACAGCGGGTGAAATAAGTATTGAACACGTCACCTTTTTTCTCAGTAAATATATTGCCAAAGGTGCTATTGACATGAAATATTCACCAGATGTTGGTAACAACGGTGACGTGTTCAATACTTATTTCACCCGCTGTATATATATTTTTTTATTTACCAGTTATTTAACTAGGCAAGTCAGTTAAGAACAAATTCTTATTTACAATGACGGCCTACCCCGGCCAAACCTGGACGACGCTGGACCAATTCTGCCCAGATACACAGTGCCTTAGACCGCTGTGCCACTCGGGAGTCAACTTTAAGGTCATCGTTAATTAAATGCAACACTTATTAGTGGCATGAACTCTAAATTGATTGTTCTTAGAAAACAGACATTTTGTAACCCCACTTGCAGACTTGATGTGGCCTGTAAACCATTAGTTTCAGGCCACTGTTTTAGGGTAAGACCAGGCCTTTCCCAAAGAGAGACTTTCAAAAAAGTCTGGTTGAAAGATTTCCTGCTTATTCCCTCCTGTTTCCAGGAATCTTTCAAATGGAATTTCTGGAAAATGTTTCAACCCTACCTGCAACTCACATT
This sequence comes from Thymallus thymallus, assembly GCA_023634145.1. Lineage (NCBI taxonomy): Eukaryota > Metazoa > Chordata > Actinopteri > Salmoniformes > Salmonidae > Thymallus > Thymallus thymallus. The sequence continues at coordinate 9,685,597 of CM042405.1, read as the reverse complement.
ATTATTAAGTTATTCTGGCTTGCAAAGTGATGTATAATTCCTATAGAGTGGTGAGGAGGTGGCGTCTATTGTATCCGGAAGCAACTTCATCATTCATTTTATGTATTCAGGGTTCACTCAAAAATCATTTTAAGCTTTGTTTTACTATCAACAGTTACAGCTGATTTCAGGATTGTATAGCCGAGTGTGCATGTGAACACACAAGCCAAGCTCGTTTTCACCAGTTTTCCTTGGCTTAACTAGCTGGCTTTTTTGCCAAACTTCATAAATACTGCACCCCAACTTAAAAACTCCTAGCTAGTTATACAGTCATGTAACCCAAAAAATTGTTTGAAAGAAACTTGAAAATTATTTATTGTTTTATTGTTGTGTTTAATAGTTATGACTGGTTTGAGATATCTGACGTAAGTTTTCGGTGGGGAAGGATATCATTGCTACTTAACGCTGATCCAAGTTTAGTTTTGAGATCCACCTGTGTCATTGCCTTGGGGTTAGCTGGACATTTCTGACTGGTCTTGGAACTGTGACAACAGGCAGCCTCTTCCTGCTTGGCTGGATGGGATATGTAGTGATTTTGCCAACATAGCCAGATATGTACATTTTTAAAAATGACTATCGTATTTGTTGTTTAAATTGGTAATCCAGGAATGTCACAAGTTAATTGATACAAGAAAACTTGAGAAAATAGCAGCTCTACAGAGCGGAATGACTACAATGAATGGCTAAATTCCCTCTGGACACGATGGGTCCGCAGAGCTCCTCCTCCGCACTACTCTATTGGAATCCAGCCAGAGTTAGGATATCCAATGGTTGGAATTTTTATTGACCCACAACCTGAATTCATATTGACTGTCTTTTGAAAAGACAACCTAAAGCAGGGGACACACACATGGGATTGTCTACCGTTGGCCAGCTGAGAGAAGACCTCCGAAAAGAGTGGCTCATGACATTTAAACGTGGATGTACTTTTTTTTTTCCTTTTTGTTGTCACTCCTGTTGGCTCCCCCATGTGGGTGGTTTGTGGTCGCTGATTGGCTCATTGCGATTCTACAAGTGGAATCGGCAGGTTGGTCGCTACCAGGTTGGCAAGCAGCATTTACCGCTTTTGTTCTAATAAGAGAAGGAACAGCCCCCCCACTGTGTACCTATCGGCAGTAAGATTCTCTGGGTGTTACATGCTTAAGCCATTTAAACTGGAACAACCATTTCAGTAGCAGGTTTTTAAAAATCTAACTAACTGATTGGATTAGTTTAGAAAAATGTGTTATTTACATGTATCTTTGTGTAGCATAAGATTAATCAACCCTACACTTAATTAATTTGCCCCTCTGACCACTAAATGGCAGAAAGATAGGCCTCACTTGAAGCCTGCCCTAGAGTTATGGTGCTTTTGAGTGACATTGGTAGAATGGTTGAGGATAGAAAACAACTAATGTATCGAATCGTTCAGTCAGTCAGTCAGTCAGTCAGTCAGTCAGTCAGTCAGTCAGTCAGTCAGTCAGTCAGTCTGTCTATCTATAAAGTGTTTTCAGAGGACTGTAACATACAATTTAAAAAAGGCCAGGGAATGAGCCTAAATACACTGCTCTTCACATTTTATGTGATGGGAATTAATGGAAAAGTTTGGCAGTTTTTAGAGGAATCCACCTCCCTTTTTTGCTCTTTCTTTCTGTTCCTTCATACTCTGTCTTTCAGTTTCTCTAGCTCTGTCTGTTTTGCCCGCTCGCTGCATTTCTCTCCCTCTTCTTCTTCTTCCTCTTATTCTCTCTCTCTCTCTCTCTCTCTCTCTCTCTCTCTCTCTCTCTCTCTCTCTCAATTAAATTAAATTCAAAAGGCTTTATTGGCATGGAAAACATATGTTTACATTGCCAAAGCAAGTGAAATAGATAATAAACAATAACAAATAAACAGTAAACATTACACTCACAAACGTTTCAAAGGAATAGAGACATTTCAAAGGTGATATTATAGATATGTACAGTGTTATAGTAATGTGCAAATAGTTAAAAGTACAAAATGGAAAATAAATAAACATAAATATGGGTTGTATTTACAATGGTGTTTGTTCTTCACTGGTTGCCCTTGTGACAACAGGTCACAAATATTGCTGCTGTGATGGCACACTGTGGTATTTCACCCAGTAGTTATGGGATTTTATCAAAATTGGATTATTTTTCAAATTATTTGTGGGTATGTGTAATCTGAGGGAAATATGTGTCTCTAATATGATTATACATTTGGCAGGAGTTTGTCAGTTTCCACCTCATTTTGTGGGCAGTGTGCACATAACTTGTCCTCTGTTGAGAGCCAGATCTGCCGATGGCAGCCTCTCTGGATAGCAAGGCTATGATCAATGTCTGTACATAGTCAAAGCTTTCCTTAATTTTGGGTCAGTACTCTCTGTTTAGCGCCAAATAGCATTCTAATGTTCTCTGTTTTTTGGTCAATTCTTTCCAATGTGTCAAGTAATTATCTTTTAGTTTTTTCATGATTTGGTTGGGTCTAATTATGTTGTTGTCCTGGGGCTCTGTGGGGTTTGTTTGTGTTTGTGAACAAAGCCCCAGGACCAGCTTGCTTAGGGGACTCATCTCTAGGTTAATCTCTCTGTAGGTGATGGCTTTGTTATGGAAGGTTGGGCATCGCCTCCTTTTAGGTGGTTGTAGAATTTAAAGGCTATTTTCTATATTTGGATCATTAGCGTGTATCGGCCTAATTCTGCTCTGCATGCATTACTTGGTGTTTTACGTTGTACAAGGAGGATGTTTTTGTGAATTCTTGGTTGGTGAGCAGACCCCATACCTCACAACCATAAAGGGCAATTGGTTCTATAACTGATTCAAGCATTGTGGAAGTTACCTGTGATGCTGATGTTTAGGCTGAGGTATATTTTTGTGTGTGCTCTAAGGCAACAGTGTCTAGATGGAATTTGTATTTGTGGTCCTGGCAACTGGATATTTTTTGTAAGACCATTATTTTGGTCTTAGTTAGATTTACTGTCAGGGCCCAGGTCTGAAATAATTTGTGCAGAAGATCTAGGTGCTGTTGTAGGCCCTCCTTTGTTGAGGACAGAAACACCAGATCATCAGCAAACAGTAGACATTTGACTTCAGATACTAGTAGGGTGAGGCTGGGTGCTGTTCTTGTGCCCTTGCCAATTCGTTGATATATGTATATGTTGAAGAGGGTCGGGCTCAAGCAGCATCCCCGTCTCACCCCGCGGCCTCTCTCTCTCTCTCTCTCACACACTCACACACAACACTACATCTTGGAGATGTCTTGGCTCAACCTGGCCTTTTAATAAATCTCTGGATCCAGGTGCAGTTAGGACCCTGTACACATTCTTCAGTGCCTACAGCAGTAGCAGTAACTCAGTCTCCTCCAACAGCCTTCCAGGGCTGACAAATGGAGGGAAGAGGGAGGGAACGTTCACACACACACACACACACACACACACACACACACACACACACACACACACACACACACACACAGACACACACACACACACACGCACACACACACTCACACACACACACACACACACACACACACTCTGCAGTATCTGTGGGAAGCTTGAGGAGGGTCGTTCATTACCATATTGTGGCACCTGGCCATATGAGGAACATTTGGTTTCTATTAGCCGACAGTGCATTTCTGTGGCATAATAGAAATCACAACATAAATTATGTAAGTTGTAAATTCACTATCCATTTCACGAAAGAGTTTTGGTGTTGTGTCGCCAACTAACTGTCTGTTGAAAATAAAGAATTGGAAGATTTATGGAAACACAAACATAAAGATGGAGAAGGAAACCAGGTAACTTTGACCTTTGGAGGTTTTTGGTCATTTAAGGATAGAATCTTATCTAGCTTTTTTATTATATTAATAAAAATATATATTTCTTAGTATATATTGCCCTGCAGAATCATTGGCACCCTAGGTAAATATGAACAAACAAGGCTGTGAACAAAATGTCTTTGTCGTTTATCAGATTGATCTTACACTCTAAATATCACATGAATCTAACCATCATCAATAAATTATTACATTACATGACTAAAATTATTCCAAAATCATGGGCATTAATATAAAGTTGGCCCCCCTTTGTTGCTATAACAGACTTGATTCTTCTGGGAAGACTTTCCTCTAGATGTGGGAACATTTCTGCGGGGACTTGCTAGTAGATGCAGTATAGTAGTAGTAGCAGCACATAATAAAACACGCCATTTAGCAGACAACTTACAGTCATGCGTGCATACATTTTACATATGGTTGGCCCCGGGAATCAAACCCACAACACTGGAGGTGCAAGTGCCATGTTCTATCAACTGAGCCACACTGGACCAGCGGTAATAGTAGTATTTTATGATATTGATTTTATAGAGGTGCTAGTAATAGTAGCATTATTATTAGCAGTATTATTGTACGACAGTAGAATAATAAGTAGATATAGTAGTACTAGTCTAGTATTAGTAGCTGCAGTAATAGTGGTAGTATTGTATTAGTCTAGTATTAGTAGCATCAGTAATAGTGGTAGTATTGTATTAGTCTAGTATTAGTAGCAGCAGTAATAGTGGTAGTATTGTATTAGTCTAGTATTAGTAGCATCAGTAATAGTGGTAGTATTGTATTAGTCTAGTATTAGTAGCAGCAGTAATAGTGGTAGTATTGTATTGTAGTGATATCTTTGTTTCTGACCGTAATGGTACATATGGTAATGGACTTGTTGAACCCGACATCACCCTCTCCCTCTCAGACACAGTGCATAGTTCCCAGACACCGGTCTGATTTAAACATGCCCCCAGAGCACTCACTGGGCCTGCGATTGAGGCTTATCCCTTCCCTCTGTCAGGGCCTACCTCCATCACACCACAGCCAAACACCTCCCAGGCTCCCATGCCTAGTAACAGGATAATTTGTTTAGTAACTTAAACAGATTTTTTGGAGTGTGTTCCCAGGGGACTGGCGTCCGGGGGGGTCAGGCGGAATGCACCCCAGGGGTGGTTGGAGGGAAGAGAAATACCAGTTTTGACTAAGTGCCTGGGGACCACAAACATCATTCACATCTTCCCATAATCATCAACGCCATGCTTGGATGCCTCCTTAATTTACATAATACCCATCCTGACTCTTTAACTCCTGCTATCCGTCACTGGCTAGGATGAGGCCTACTCCTCTCCCCCCTCCTTTCCTCTCCTCTCTTCTCCTCACTCTCTCTGTTCTCTCCTCTGATTGTGTCTTGTGTTTATCTGCCCAAGCACAAAAGATTGATTCTCCAATGTTTCTCTCCCTTATGTTCGCCAGATATGAATTTTCACAAGATGATGAAGCACCGAGTCAGCTGATAATAAACACAAAACACATATTCAAAAGAAGAAGAGGAAGAGAGGGGACTTCTCTGATGTGTCTGTCTCCGTTTGGGTTACGCAAGATGGATGTCGGGTTAAGGGACTCAGAGGTGCTCTGGGGAAAGAGTGAAATTAAAAATGCAATTATTTTTCTGTAGCTTCTTTAAAATATCATTGTTTCGCCGGGAGAAAATGGGAAGAAAATAGCAGAGAGATAAAAATATTTTTAAATGTAAATAATACACCAGACAGCCAGTGACAATAAATATGTGTGGTCCCCAACACTGTTTTATACTGTCTGTGTGCAGTCAGTGTTTGACTGATCAGACTTAACTTAGGCACAAAGTGTGTGTCATGGCATTGTGCTATTTGTCAAAATGCAGACCATGCAAGGTTCATAGAGGAGACAATGATAATGTGCATTGACACCATCATAGAGATGCAAATTATTCACATGCCATTAAATGCATGGTGGGCGTGGGGCGGGGGCATGGGCTGGATGGGACGACAGGGCCTGCATCCCAAATGGCACCCTATTCCTTATAGTGCACTACTTTTGATCAGGGAACATAGAGGTATGGTCAAAAGTAGTGCACTGTGTAGGAAATAGGGTGCCCTTTGGAATACAGTCAGGTCCATGCAGATGAATTCTACATTCATGATGTGAACAGACCAGACCAGACTAATGACTTTAAAGGCTGGGAGGCAGGGGAACATCATCAGCATAGCTTCAATGGTTCTATATTCAAGTACTACAATACAGCAATATCACAACAATGTGGCAATGCAAATAGCACTTGTATTTTGCTGCTACGAAGCGATAGTGTTATATTTTTTTTTATATCTGTAACAAAATAGTTAATTAAATATATATTTTAGGAACAGCTGTTGCTATTGTGAGTATGAATTCAATGTAGGATTTGCTTTGTTTAACAATTTAGAGTCAAACTACTTCCTGTAATAGACGTGGCCTTTATTTAATTTAATTAATTCCTTTCATGTTTATAGAATGATATAATATTTTTATCATTATCAAATAGTCTTCAACATTTTTGTACATATTTTTTTCTTAGATTTAAGTTAAAATACCGGTAAGTAGTCTATCTTCGTTTCAAGACATGTTCCAATGTGTCAATTTATAAAGACATCACAGAGGAAAACATTCAATGTACATCACCCCACGTCTGTAGGAATATAATTGAGCACTACATCAAACCAGCCTCTATTTGCAGCACCCTATAGGCTGTACACACTGGATGACATATAGGAAAACACACTGTAGTCATATATTACATGAAGGATAGATGCTTTTCAATGAACTGGTACTGTACACCACAACATAAATTATTATATTAACTTTATTTAAAAAACAACTACATACTATATAAACATGTGCGGCTAAATCCAGGTTTAAGAAACATATAAAAACAAAAATCAATAACCTTTAACATGTATTGTCCTCCTTCCCTATCACATATGTGGCCTACTTTGCATTTTTTTGGCATTCTCAGTCTTCAAAGTTTCCTTTACGATAACGAAAAAAAACATTAGCTGCTGTCAAACCCAGAAGAAGAGAGATTTTTTTTTTTATTGAAATAAGATTAAAATGATAAGTTTGACTGCGGCTTCCATCTGATACAATATTTCAGCTCATAAGTGCGGTGTGGGCACAAGGATTAGAGAGAGGGAAGAGACAGAGATTCATAATGTATAATAAAACAAACGGTGTCATGGGAAATAACATTGATATTAAAATTAGAATAAGACGGGATCTATATGAAAAATGCAGATTTAAAAATGTAAATGATGACGGATTGGAGAAATAGATAGATGTGAAGTTACGATAGCGGCTCAGAAGTGAGGGGAGTAGTCTTTGAGCTCGCCGTTTAATGCTGGGATTTCTGGTGACCTATTCCTCATGTCTCAATGTTGTAGAGTGGGGGCTTACACTGAGTTTGTCAACAAACAACCCTGATCTCTCCAAATCTCAGTACGTGGGTTGGAAGTAGATAAGTAACATTTGATTTCGGTAGGGCGCAGACAAATGAAGAATACATAAGCAAAATTTGATTTCGGTAGGGCGCAGACAAATGAAGAATACATAAGTAACATTTGATTTCGGTAGGGCGCAGACAAATGAAGAATACATAAGTAACATTTGATTTCGGTAGGGCGCAGACAAATGAAGAATACATATAAAATGATGCCGGATAGAACCCCCCCCCCAAAAATCAAGCTAATGCACATTTAACTGCATATGTTCACGTGTTAATGGAAAATGCAAATAAAGGGCATCTTTTCTTTCAAGAAGGATAGTGTAATATCATCTAACTAAGCTTGGCATGAGGAACTCATCACCTATAAGCATTTAGAGAAATAACTTTATATTATTTTGAGGTATGGCCTACATACCTTTAGAGAAGATTTAAATGAAAGTCCAAAATTACGATCCTACTTTGTAAACAATTTATACTCCACTTTAGCTTATTGAGAGCAGGAAAACCCCCAAGATGCAGGTTGTTCAATAAAAAACGTATAGTTTGACCAATGGGTACAGTGATGTTAATTGTGTAGATACACATCTAAGAATACCAATGGTCCAAACCTCTTGTCTCCATCATAATCCATTCAAAAGTTATTGGAGGTTTTACCCTTGTATGATGGCCAGACATTATGGTGACTAAATCAATGGAGGACAGAGAAAAAAAGTGGTGAATTTTTTTTTCACAATTTTTCTTCTCGAATCTGCTTGCTATACCCACTGTTTGCAGAGTGGGAAAACAACAACAAAAAAAGTCGAGGCACCAATTCCACCCCAAAGCCCCCCAAATTCACTCAAACGACATCAGAACAAGACGCCAGACACAAATGCATTCCTGTTCTCAGTGCCTAGGACAGTTGAAGGAAAGGGTTGGGCTGCAGAGTGAGTGAGTGAGTGAGTGAGTGAGTGAGTGAGTGAGTGAGTGAGCGTGTGTACGTGCGGGCTTGCATGTGTCACACGTTGATGTAACAGGGTCCTCTCTTCCTTCAGGCTCGTAATTACAGCCGTATCGGTGGAGTTGTCGGCAGGTGGGCGGGAGAAAGACAGGCCTGGTGTCGTTTCGAGAGGGTGGGACGGAGGGAGAGGGAGAGACAGCGGGCGGGTGTGCGGGAGAAAGAGGGGCCTGGTGTCGCGTCGACTCCCCAGGGAGAGTGGTAGGAACAGCATTAGCTGAAGGGTACATCAGTGCCAGCCATGCTAGCCCCGTGCCCGGGTATGTACAGTACTATGTTATACTGCCACTCACTGTAGGCTGAGTTGCTGAGCAATGAGAAGTTGAGATACAAACCTCACCTACATAACTAGATCTTATCAGCAGCCATGACAGTCCTGTATAACAGAGGGCGCTCCTCTGTCCTCGTCTATCCCACCGGGGACACAAAATCAGAACCGTATGAAAAAAATAACACAATGGCAACGCTAACATAGCCATCCACTACACTCGCGCCTAAGTATTCACTGTGTGCTGACGATAAGAGTTTTTAGAAGTAAAACTACAGGTAGCCTTTCCTGCAGTTGTAGTATTGTCTAAAATAAGGAGGCACGACAACAAGGTTCTAGCTTCAGCATGTTTACTAGCCTAGTCTGCGCAAGTCATGTATAGGTACGGATACCCACAAGGGACATCCTACTACATCTACCCCTCTCTGATGAACAATAATTCAACACGCATAACCATTGAAGCATAACCACACCTCACAATGGACCACCAGCTTGGCAATGTGAGTTCTCAGACCAGCCGACGCACTGACTGTAGAGCCCTCATTCTGCATTTGGTTATCCTCATGTGTCCCTCATGCACTCTGTCTAGCATTTCCGGTTGTAGTCTCTTGGATAACTAATGAGAAGGTCTCCATTACAGTAGGTCACTTTGAGGTAGTTCCTCCTGTCTTGGTCATGACTTTATGCACTGCTGCACTATCTGTCATCAGATGGGGTCTCACTGTTGTTCCTCTGCAATCTGTTTCAGTTTGGTCTGAGATGCAGGTAGGCTGTCTCTTACTGCATTAATGGACACCTGTACCTCATCCTCTAGACATTGCTCCTTCTCTGTTAATGGACGTTTAATTGGGGCCCTGGCGAGTGTGTCTGCTGTGATCAGTGCCTTCCCTGTTACATACACCATCTTGTAGGTGAACCTCAGAAATCTGAGGAGGAAGCGCAGAACTCTGGGAGGCAAGAGGTCCAGTGCTTTTGTCCCTATGGCGGGGGGTGGTAAAGGCATTGGGGGCCGCATCCTCCTTCAGGTGGTAGTCACCTTCTAGCCTTCCTAGGCCAGAAAACACTTTCAGGAATGTATTTTCAAAAACCTCCCGAGTCCTCCAGTTCGCTCACTCTCTCAATGAGTTGCAATGCTTACATTTCTGGCAGCCCCAGCAACAGTCTGGCCAGAGAGTCAATGATGAACACAGGCTGGATGGCACTTTTGTCTTTACTCTCCAGTTTAATCACCATCCTCCATACCACTGGTAATATGTTATTACTGGGCCCGTAAAAATGTTTTTTTTGTAGGGAGAAAAGGGCCATCTCTGCTGTAGCTATACAGTCTAGTTGGGATCATCTCTGCTGTAGCTATACAGTCTAGTTGGGATCATCTCTGCTGTAGCTATACAGTCTAGTTGGGATCATCTCTGCTGTAGCTATACAGTCTAGTTGGGATCATCTCTGCTGTAGCTATACAGTCTAGTTGGGATCATCTCTGCTGTAGCTATACAGTCTAGTTGGGATCATCTCTGCTGTAGCTATACAGTCTAGTTGGGATCATCTCTGCTGTAGCTATACAGTCTAGTTGGGATCATCTCTGCTGTAGCTATACAGTCTAGTTGGGATCATCTCTGCTGTAGCTATACAGTCTAGTTGGGATCATCTCTGCTGTAGCTATACAGTCTAGTTGGGATCATCTCTGCTGTAGCTATACAGTCTAGTTGGGATCATCTCTGCTGTAGCTATACAGGCTAGTTGGGATCATCTCTACTGTAGGTATTCAGCCTAGTTGGGATCATATCTACTGTAGCTATACAGCCTAGTTGGGATCATCTCTACTGTAGCTATACAGCCTAGTTGGGATCATCTCTACTGTAGCTATACAGCCTAGTTGGGATCATATCTACTGTAGCTATACAGCCTAGTTGGGATCATCTCTGCTGTAGCTATACAGCCTAGTTGGGATCATATCTACTGTAGCTATACAGCCTAGTTGGGATCATATCTACTGTAGCTATACAGCCTAGTTGGGATCATCTCTGCTGTAGCTATACAGCCTAGTTGGGATCATATCTACTGTAGCTATACAGCCTAGTTGGGATCATCTCTGCTGTAGCTATACAGCCTAGTTGGGATCATCTCTACTGTAGCTATACAGCCTAGTTGGGATTGCTGTCACTGTAGCTATACAGCCTAGTTGGGATCATCTCTGCTGTAGCTATACAGCCTAGTTGGGATCATATCTACTGTAGCTATACAGCCTAGTTGGGATCATATCTACTGTAGCTATACAGCCTAGTTGGGATCATCTCTGCTGTAGCTATACAGCCTAGTTGGGATCATATCTACTGTAGCTATACAGCCTAGTTGGGATCATCTCTGCTGTAGCTATACAGCCTAGTTGGGATCATCTCTACTGTAGCTATACAGCCTAGTTGGGATTGCTGTCACTGTTGCCCTGTGTCTAAATGACACAATCTCCCCATTGAGTTTAATGTCTGAGTGTTTTCCCTGACTGTCCCACTGTTGCTGCTGTTCTTCCTCTGAGACCTCTTGCATTTGCTTTGATCAACAGACAGCTGAAAAGTGTCCTCTCCTGTGACATTTTCTGCATTCTGCATCCTTTGCGGGTAATCTTTCTAGCAGTGGAAAGGGGATTTCCCACATTTGCGACAAACACTTTAACTGGCTACTGGCCCTGTCTATGATTGTTTTGTCCACGTCTGTCTCTGTTCGGCGTTATCCTTGTTTTTTTTTTTTAGCACTGTATGAAAACGCATGTATTTCCTCACTCTCTTCACTATGCATAGAGCACAGCATCGTCTGCAGTTCTATTACGGTCTCACTTGGCCTAACCTGCTTTACAGCTTTGGACAAGGTAAGCTGTGACTCCCAACTGTAACTTAACAGAAAGTTAGATATTTCTTCTTCACACTACAGTCCGATCTCGGATCAGCTCTTCACTGACGTCGCCGAATTGACTATGTTCCGCTAGCTTGTACACAGCTGTGATAAAGCTGTCGGCGGTTTCACCCTACTCCTGCGCACATTAAACCTAGCTCTCTCAAATATAATCTTGCGTCTCCCTAAGAAATGGGTTTCAAATCAGTCTTTAATGGCACTGTAGTTAAGTTTCTCTTCCTCAGTCAATGGTGAATAATTTAATATATCCTCGGCTTTATCACCCATTGAGTAAATCAGTGTATCAACTTGAAATGCCACATTTTTCACGTTTACTCCTGAAGCTACTCTGTACCTTTCAAAGCGCCTGCTCCATTTCGGCCAGTTTTGAATGTCCATGCAATCAAAATTCTCCAGGTGGGATAATGTGAAATCCGTCAGCAATAGCCACTGCCTTGTCCATGTTTGCATGAGAGCGCGTTGAACTTGGAGTCACCAACCATGAATTCCCGTCAGTTTCTTCCTCTTGTACATGTTGCTAGCAGTAACTTAGTCCTCGCTCGTTATTTCCAAAATTGTGCCCTACTTTCTTTGAAACAGTCTGTCGGCATGGATGTATGATTTACATGTCCTTCACGTTTTTGTGATCATTAAAACCACTCTGACACCATGTAGTATTACCTAAAATAAAGAGGCACGCTTCAGCACTAGCCTCGTCTGCGGATGTCATACATAGGTACAGATACCCACAAGGGACATCCTACAACAGCTGTCAAATGACCAAATCCCCCACTAGTGGCCTCATGGGTGGAATGATTTAAATATCCTTGAAATCTGTTTTTTCTATGTCAAACGGTTTTGTTATATTTCAGTCTTCTGTTATGTACGTAAAGTGTAATATTGGGATGCAACCTCAAAATATAATACATTTCAACTCTATATCTGACATGGTACAGGTGTCTTCTTTTTTAAGCCCATTGCCATGTGTGTGAGGTGTGTACTTTTCTTTCAAAGTAGATTTGTTTAAGACTACCTTGAAACACTCTGTGTGACCCTGATTTAGCCCACTGCCGTAAGACTTCCTCTCTTTCCTTGAGAAGTGTAGCCAGACCTCACTTTAACTTTACAAACACCATTTCAGACCTTTCAGTGTTTTTTACGGGTTACAATTTTATAGTTCAATAGTGCAGCAACCATTATTTTGTTGTCGCTTGTCCTTAAGGTTAGATGAGGGTCATGATCATTTTTCCATACAAATTCTAGCCATTGTCATTTCAATGTCATACATTGACAAGAGACTTCACTCAGTGAAATCAAATGTTTTCCCTTCACTCAAATAGTCAAAGCAAGAGGAGGTTGCCAGCAGACACTGTTTCTGGTGGAAGAAAATCATCAATACAAGTGAAAATCAATAGATTCCCCCCCTAAATTTCATCTTTACTATAAGTGAAAAGATTATTTGTGAAAACCGGGGTACAGCAACTTTAATCTGCCTTTACCTATAGCTAATAGAGGCATAGTGTTATCTCAACTCGTTAAATTTCTTAGAAAACATTAGGCTAAATCAGTAAAGATGGAGAGCCATCCTCTTTGAGTAGAGAGGCCTTGTGCTTCAGGTGCAAACTCATGAGTATAGCTTAACCCAACAAAGCATGACCTTTTTTACCTGGTCATCATTTCAGGGTATTTTCTTACAATAATTATGTCATGCATTTAATTGCCCTTACAGACACAGGACATGATTTCACATTTGAAAAATTACATAATTTTATGTGAAATTTCACATGTGAAATCATGTGAAAACATTAGTTTTTTGTAATTTCATGTTATCACATTGCTTTTCATGTTGTCACATGTTAGTACATTGACTTGACATAAGATCACATGTGATCACATGAAAACGTGTTTTTGAACAATTCACATGTGATCACATGTTCAATTCATGTGTCCATTTCCCTGGCCTTTAGATTGAAAAGAAGAGCTTAAGATAGGTCCTATGAGGTTTCCAAGGTTTCCAGGCAAACGTATTGCACAGTTTGTATGTGTGACATTGACACTTTGAACTGGTAATAGATTGTCCAAGATGCTGTTGAGACGATCTTCAATAGTACCACTATAGCCTTAGGAAATGGTACAATATAACATAGAACAATTGAGCCTCTAGTCTAAACACTACATGAACTTGATTCACATGTTGAGTGCATTCAGCATTTGGTATATCTGAGAGGCGAGGTTTTAACCAGATAACTGTCACCAAGAGACTTTGAACGCATTGGAGAGCAATATTGTAGCTGAGAGAGGAACAGTGGGCATTGTTTCTTCAAATGTATTGTGCTTTATAGTGTCTGTCTCTGTACAAGTAAGGAGGAGGGAGGGAGAAGAAGGGGGGGGGGGGGGGAAAGAGGAGGGAAGAGTCCTCTTTGATATGAGCCTCCCTGAGGGGGTCTCCTGGCACTAAGTTACAAGTTCAAGTTCCATCCACTAGCCCCTGAAAGATGACATTGTGTGCTGCCAGATGTCCTTTGTGACCAGCCAGTCAAGGGTAGGAGAGGGAGGAGGGCTGGGCCAAGAGGACTATCAGACCCAGGGATGGACTGGGACCAGAAGTCGGCCCAGGCATTTCTAACACACGGGCCATTTCCCCCCTTTAATTAAAGGCCCATTTATTTGCCAAATAATGATCCTGTGCAAAAATGTTGACAGAAAATATGGAGCAGCCCATCTGGCATTTGCCCGAACTATTCAGAGCAGTATAGGGGAAGGACAGTGGTGCTATGGCATATACATTTATAAATCAAAAACATTTATTCAAAATTAAGAAAAGGAATATAGACGTTGACCTAAAGTCAGTTTCATTGTTCCCTTCGCACAATTTGGAGGGACTCATGAGTATCACTATTTATAGACAAGTATTGTGCATCTTCACATTATAAACTAGTTTTCAACAATCTCATTTGAAAAGAAAACGGATGTGGCAAACAAAGCTAGTGTTTGACAGAAAATTCAGCGACGTTGAGTTAGGGAGGGAGGCGGATAAGCTAACCTGTCAGAAACCATATTGATCTTCCTGTCAATACACAGCACTTACAACCTCAACTTTCTCTTCCTGATGTCTATTTCACCATTAGCTGGGAAATGTGCCAATTATACTTAATGCACCTCACTGTCCTTAAAACGTTAATGAACCCTGTTAACCTGCACAATGCTTCACCACCCGAGAGGGAGATGACACCACCGTTAGCGAGACAACGCTCCGTTAGCGAGACAACACTCCGGAGCCAACCAGAAATGTCTCAGAACCTTCAGAAGAAGAGAGCGAGTGACAGTTAGCTCGGCCATTAGTGCCAGGCAGCAGAGCCAGCCAGCCTGATTTCCTGGGCTCCTTGGGAGCATCGTAAACGCTCCTCTTCTCTAAGAAAAAAGGGAATCCATTTTTTGCCCATCACTGCTGGCATTAAGAGCCATTATTTGCCTCAACGGCGCTAACTACCTCACCTGTCATTACCATTATTATTCCTAGTCCAACTTTAAAGGACACACTTGACGTTTGAAAGGGACTGTGTTTGTTTTGGCTGCTCCTAAGGGGAGAGAGAGAGAGAGAGAGAGAGAGAGAGAGAGAGAGAGAGAGAGAGAGAGAGAGAGAGAGAGAGAGAGAGAGAGAGAGAGAGAGAGAGAGAGAGAGAGAGAAGGCGAAGGGAGGGGGGAGAGAAGATAAGGGAAGTGGACTGGGCTTTGCTGTCTGCTGAGTTTTTGCATGGGAATGGAAAGGAATGGAGAGAGAGATTGAGTGGGCTGCTCAGACATTTGGGGAACAGACTTCACAATGACAACTCACTTGACCCTAAGATGCAAAAGAGGAGTTGATTAGTTGGTGTTTTCCTCCAATTTAGTAATATATTCATAAACAAGGAAATATTGTTTCCATATGTAGCTATGGATGGTAGCAAGAACTGTGGTTTACTGTGAGTGGTTTACACTGAACCAAAATACAAATGTCTACAGTACATGCAGGATATTTTTTTATTTTTTACAAGTCAATGTAAATAAATAAATGAGGCCCTAATCTAGGGATTATATATCAGTTGAAAAAAAACGTGGATCAGAAAACCAGTCAGTATCTGGTGTGAATACCATTTGCTTCACGCAGTGCAACACATCTCCTTTGCATAGAGTTGATCAGGCTGTTGATTGTGGCCCTTTGGAATGTTGTTCCACTCCTCTTCAATGGCTGTGCAAAGTTGCTGGATATTGGCAGGACCTGGAACACGCTGTCTTACACATAGATCCAGAGCATCCCAAACATGCTCTATAGGCAGGCCATGGAAGAACTGGGACATTTTCAGCTTCCAGGAATTGTGTACAGATCCTTGCGACATGGGGCAGTGCATTATCATGCTGAAACATTTTTTTAATTTTTTTTTACTAGGCAAGTCAGTTAAGAACAAATTCTTATTTTCAATGATGGCCTAGGAACAGTAGGTTAACTGCCTTGTTCAGGGGCAGAACAACAGATTTTTACCTTGTCAGCTCGGGGATTCGATCCAGCAACCTTTCAGTTACGGGCCCAACACTCTAACCACTGGGCTACCGCCCCAAACATGAGGTGTTTCAGCATGATAATGATTTGATTTGATTTGATGGAATCAAATGAATGGCATGACAATGGGCCTCAGGATCTTGTCATGGTATCTCTGTGCATTCAAATTGCATTCGATAAATTGTGTTTGTTTTCCGTAGCTTATGCCTGCCCATAACAGAACCCCACCGCCACCATGGGGCACTCAGCAATCAGCAAACCGCTCGGCCACACAACGCCATACAAGCTGTCTGCCATCTGCCCATTACAGTTGAAACTGGGATTCATCCGTGAAGAGTGTGCCAGTGGCCATCGAAGGTGCGCATTTTCCCACTGAAGTCGCTTACGACTCCAAACTGCAGTCAGGTCAAGACCCTGGTGAGGATGACGAGCACGCAGATTAGCTTTCCTGAGATGGTTTCTTACAGTTTGTGCAGAAAGTATTTGCTTGTGCGAACCCACAGTTTCCAGGTGGCTGGTCTCAGACTAACCCACAGGTGAAGAAGCCGGATATGGATGTCCTGGGCTGGCATGGTTACACGTGGTCTGCGGTTGTGAAGCCGGTTGGACGAATTTCCATTCAATTCTCTGGTAACAGTCTCTGGTTGACATTCCTGCAGTCAGCATGCCAATTGAACGCATTGTGTTGCGTGACATTTTGTGGCCTTTTATTGTCCCCAGCACAAGATGCACCTGTGCAATGATCATGCTGTTTAATCAGCTTTTTGATATGCCACACCTGTCAGGCGGATGGGTTGTCTTGGCAAAGGAGAAATGCTCACTAACAGGTATGTAAACAAATGTCTACATTTGAAAGAAATACACTTTTTGTGAGTATGGAAAATGTCTGGGCTCTTTTATTTCAGCTCATTAAACATGAGACCAATCCTTTACACATTACATTTATATTTTAATTTTTGTGTTTCATTTTGACCAGCAGATTTTTTTAGTTTTTTTGTCACAGTCAATTGTTATTTGGACAAATCTTAATCGAGCAGCTGACCAATTACGTGATACTTTAGTTCTGGATTAACTCGGTCCTGAGGCCCCTCTGACACAGCTGATTCAAATAATCAACTCATCATCAAGCTTTCCTTATTTGAATCAGCTGTGTAGTGCTAAGGCAAAAACCAAAACGTGCACCCAGGATGGGCCCCAGGACCGAGTTTGGGAAACCCTGATTTGAGGAACACCTATAATAGCAGCATTGGTTTCACCTGTAATGGCATATGGCCCTCCCGTTCTCTATGGCTGCATCCCAAATGGGCACCTTATTCCCTATATAGTGCATAAGGGCCCTTGTCAAAAGTAACACGCTATGTAGGGAATATGGTTCCATGTGGGACGCAAACCATATTGATCAGATCAGTGTCCCTGAATAAACGTTGGCTTGTGTGTGTCAGTGTCTGTGTGTGTTCGTGTAGGCAGGGCTACGGTGCCCTTGATGTGGAGTGGAGTGGAGTAACAAAGAGGGAGGCCATCAGTATAGAACAGAGCAGCACTGGGGAGGGAGTTGGACAGAGTCTGTGTCCTCTAGGAACTCACTTCTGTGTCTGGCTCACTACACACTCGGACAGACACACAAAGAGAAACACACACACACACACACACACACACACACACGCACACACACACACACACACACACACACACACACACACACACACACACGCACGCACGCACGCACACACACACACACACACACACACACACACACACACGCACGCACACACACACACACACACACATACACACACACACACACACACTCAGACAGTCAGACAGTCAGACTCCATTTACAGTACACACACCATACCACTCAAAAAAGCAGCATGACGACTACTTTGTCTCTCTCTCTCTCTCTCTCTCTCTCTCTCTCTCTCTCTCTCTCTCTCTCTCTCGTTCTCTCTCTCTCACTCTCTCTCTATCTCACTCTCTCTCTCTCTCTCTCTATCTCACACACTCTCTCTCTCTCTATCTCACACACTGTCTCTCTCTCTCTCTCACACACACACACACCCACACACATACACAAACACCCCTACACACAGGACATCTGTGCTCCCTGGTGACCCTGCCTGGCCAGTGTCTGCGTTTCTGACACATCAGATGAGGAAGTGACGGGTGGGTGGGAGGACGTGGAGGCAAGCCAGCCGCCTCCAATCAGCTACTGTGTTTCTCACTTGGTTAACACCTCACTGTAAACACGTTGCCAGGGCTGGTCTGTGTGGGTGTGTGCGTGTGTCTGTCTGTGAGTGGAGCTGGGGTGTGTGCAGTACCCAGTATCACACAGCTAGAGACAGATCAGATCAGATCAACCAGACACAGACTCAGAGTAGATATACAGGTAACTGCCATAACAAAGGAAACACCAACATAAAGTGTCTTAATAGGCCGTTGGGACACCACAAGCCAGAACAGATTCAATGCGCCTTGGCATAGATTCTACAAGTGTCTGGAGCTCTATTGGAGGGATGTGACACCATTCTTCCAAGAGAAATTCCATATTTTGGTGTTTTGTTGATGGTGGTGGAAAACGTTGTGTCGAGACGCTCCAGAATCTCCGATAAGTGCTCAATTGGGTTGAGTTGTGGTGACTGAGAAGGCCATGGCATATGGTTTACATAGTTTTCATGCTCATCAAACCATTCAGTTACCACTCGTGTCCTGTGGATCAGGCATTGTCATCTTATAGGGGCATAGCCCAGCATTTTTATACATGACTCTAAGCATGATGGGATGTTAATTGCTTCATTAACTCAGGAATCACACCTGTGTGGAAGCATCTGCTTTCAATATACTTTGTATCCCTCATTAAGTGTTTCCTTTATTTTGGCAGTTACCTGTATCTGTACAGCACGCTGACCCTTTGTATCTGACTGTTATATGCAATAGCGAGAGAGCGAGAAAGAAAAAAAATTCACATGCTCACATGAAGGACACACACATGTGCCAGTGAGACAGGAGAAAGTCGTCTACAGTCTCTCTCTCTCTCTCTCTCTCTCTCTCTCTCTCTCTCTCTCTCTCTCTCTCTCTCTCTCTCTCTCTTTCACTCCCGGAGGTGATCCAACCTGTTACGGAACTGTTATTTTAAAAGCATGGGAACCGCTTAATAACATTATTTTACATTCCAGGTATTTTTTTCAGTCTGTTTGCCAGCTGGAAACCTATTCCAGTGTCTGCTTGCCAGCTGGAAACCTATTCCAGTGTCTGCTTGCCAGCTGGAAACCTATTCCAGTGTCTGCTTGCCAGCTGGAAACCTATTCCAGTGTCTGCTTGCCAGCTGGAAACCTATTCCAGTGTCTGCTTGCCAGCTGGAAACCTATTCTAGTGTTTGCTTGCCAGCTGGAAATCTTTTCCAGTGTCTGCTTGCCAGCTGGAAACCTATTCCAGTGTCTGCTTGCCAGCTGGGAACCTATTCCAGTGTCTGCTTGCCAGCTGGAAACCTATTCCAGTGTCTGCTTGCCAGCTGGGAACCTATTCCAGTGTCTGCTTTCCAGTGGAAACCCATTCCAGTTTCTGCTTGCCAGCTGGAAATATATTCCAGTGTGTGTGCGTGTCTAGGCTACCTGCCCCTTCCCCTCCAAAACATAATCTACGAGTTTATTGACGTTACCAATTTATTTCAGAAATGAGGGAGAGCGATTTTCTATTTGAGAAAGATGTATAAACTTTTTCAATGCTATTTAAGGATACTAAATACATGTTTTTATTGTTGCCACTCTGCACTCACAAGCTTGAAGTAATTTAATGTTGAACTAAATGTAAAAAAAAAAATTTATTTCCCAACATTATTTTGCTGGTCGGAAGAGTGAAATTAATTTAAAAAAAATAATGGTTCTGTTCAGAACGAAACGCTTGGAAAATGATTTTGGTTCCAACCCATGTTAAAAGATCCTAAATACACAAGACTTTAGAGTCATTTAAAATTGTAATGATAACTCATGCTTGGACCCACCATGTGTATTACCAAAATACCAACTTTGTGTATTACCAATGGACCATAAAACACTCACACTGTCCTCTGTTCCAGTCAAACAAAATCAGTATTATTAACAGATGTCTACTGTAGGTTTGGATGGGGGGAGGAGGGTGGGCTAACACCAACAGTGAAATAACTATAGCCCAGCTCAAACAAACTCTACTTGATTAATCTGTCATTACATCCTGCTGTAAATCGTGGTGAACTGATTTTCCAAACTACTGTAAATGCCGGGGCAACTAATTGCAGATATCAACAGAGCAGTGTGAGATTTGTTTATATGTTTAGGGCCTGCAAGAGTGCCCATCATCATCATCATCATCATCATCATCGGGGGGGGGGGGTGTTGGGCATCCTAGGCCGTCCCCCTCCTACCCGTTACCCAGCGTCCTTTACTGCTGCCATGCTCTGCTGGAATGTTCAGATCTATTTTTCTTCTCTTGCTTTTATAATCACAGCAATCACAGGGGCTTTGTTCAGCGCCATCAAAAGAAATGAAACATGATTAGCCAGGACACACACACATACACACACATGGGCACACATACTATACACACAAAAGCACACTGATGCCCAGGAAGACTTCCCAACATATAGGTACCATACAACCACCGTTACATTCACTCTGATCTCATGTTGAAACGTACACATACAGTATATGTGAAAGGGAAAAAAGGTAATGTATTTTCCTACGTGATCCATAGCTCTTACAATAACAAAATCACCAACCGAGCTGACTTCACTGCATTT